>KK113312.1:90133-148429 GCA_000611955.2 Stegodyphus mimosarum | reverse complement strand
ATCTCTTGAGAAAGACTTTCGTCTCTCTGCATTTATAGTGTGCCTCTATGCCGCACAGCACTATACACTTACAAACAACCATGCCTTTTCTGAGATTTGAACCCGGACATTTCGATACAGTCAGCGTCGTTAAGCTTTATCCTGGTTGGGCGGCTGAAAAACGTCCTTAGATTGTCATATATTCATTGAAAGAAAGTGAGTGAATTATGGTCTTCCGGAATGAGGACAATAATTATTTCAACATAATAACATGAAACATAATGATCCATTTATGATAATAGCTCAAAAAAAGGATAAAGAACTTTTACAAAATGTGTAGAGCGAGGTACAAATACGAAGGCAACAAAGTTAGATGAAAGGAAAATAAAAATTATAATAAAAATGAAGATATAAATAACTAAAAATAATCTTGGATAATAAAAATTCTATTAGTATTACAATATGTAATCTTGATATTGCTTTAAGGAAAATAACTTTCTATCAAAACTGATATTTCTTGATAGATCAATGTTTAGTGCGTTCAATAAGACTCATAAGAACATTAATAGATTACCTCGAGTTTCCTCGAAGAGACCTTTTAACTACTTGAGCGAAAAGGTAGTTTTAGTTTTTATCTAAGAGTTGATTAAATGAGATGTGTTATGATTGATGACATCATACAGTCAAAGGTATATAGCAATAAAATTGAAATTGCTGGGGAAGTCAATGAAGGTAACGAACACAAAATCAAATAGTTTTCTCTTTCGTTTAAATGATATAATAAGCTGGTTGTCCCGGTGTTTCGTGGTTTTCCCTTTGTGTAACGTTGATACGCGTCAATTTCACTTTGAAATTTATCCACGAAGACTATAAGGTTTCTCCTTCAATCTTTAAATCTTCTTGCTAAACATACGCTGTGAAACCCTATGTGGAGGACAGGGAGCAAATCTAGGCTATGTCCTTTAGTGTTGAAGAACTACAGAGTCAGAAGGAGGGTTTAAAGGACCCTTTAATTCGAATAATTACAACTCTCCAACTTGAGAGTAAGCCACTACTTGGGCTGAACTAAAATAATATGAAATAAAATGTGTTAACAATTCAAATACCTAAACTTAACTTTAGATAGGACGGCGAGGGAAGCCTAACTCTTTGTGAAATGCAATAAATGCGAATTTCACTAGCAAGCACTAGTAATTGCAGTTGCCTATGAAGGCGAACTTTCAGTAGACAGAGGAAATCTTTGCGCGCACAGCCTTACGGCGATAAATCCAAGACTCTGTCTTTCCCCTCGTTAACTCCTGCCTTTTAAACTGCTATCAGATATATGCGATTTGCATAAATATCTCGCTCGCGCTAAATTCGGGCAGCAACTGAAACTTTGAGATATCGATAGGAAAGTTCAAAGTAAAAATAACTTTGTTAATTAAAATAATGAATGCTACAAGACGTCGCTGTTCTTAGGCAGATAGCCTCGAGTGCTTTGTCATAATCAAACAAAAGAAACCAAATTATAAAATGGTTATAGTTTACAAGGAAAGCTGATTGAGTTTTCTACGACAACGCCATGAGAGTTTCAGGAGTGATGAAATGTATAAAGGACTGTGTGCATCGCATTATTTACCGCCAAAGAATGGTTAACGCAATATATATGTGTGGTTTAGAACACCGTGTGTGATAAGAAGCTTTCTTAGTAAGTCGTGCGCATGTTGTACAGAACAGACTATTACTTAACATGATTAAGTAGGAAAACACTAATACGTTAACTCACTTCGGGCGATTTTATCCGTTACTGCCCCTGTGACTGTTTATGGCAGACTGAATTACAGGTAATGCAGTTTGAGCAGAAAGAGATTTTAAAGTCTTAAACAATATCTAAACTCTATATGGCTTTCTGAATATGTCCGTGTAGTGAACTTATTTTAGATATATTTTTTGATAAATTTTGAAGCCTTGTAAATAAGTATTTAAATATTTTTTACTATATTTATTTTATTAAATTTAGAAGTACCATCTCATGCTAGATTTTAATCCCTAGAAGAATACAGAAATAGTTTTAGAAATGTGAAATGCTTTAAATTAGTACGTTACATTTCTACAAATGAAAGACAAAATTTTAGATCTCTTGACAAACCTTTCGCGAATACATGATCCTTAGACAAACAATGCTGTGCGCTGTCATTCAATTGTGGATACCGTTATATTTTGGCCCAAAAGTATTGACAATTTCCGTCTTACGGAGATGAATTGGGAAATTAATCTATTGTCTATTAATCTAATTAATGTTAAAAAGGATAGGAAAAAACAAATTGTATTTTTCTGCTGAGATACGAGATTGAAAGTTTTGTTTACCTACAAGATTGATTATTTTGCTGAGTACTCAATAGTCGGCAAAGAGGGAAAAAGAAGCAAAAGTAAATTTAAAGATTGCCGAGAAACTGGATCCCTCATCTATTTAATGTTTAAAGGACTTAAAGAGCTTTCTGAGAAATGTCGAGAAGCGAAGGAAGAAGTAACACAATCGAAGGAGTCTAGACATTTTCTCCAATTCACTAAAAGATTTCACTTGTTTAGAAAGAGGGGAATAAATTTAATTTTTCTGTAAACGCAATGATAGTGTTCAAACATAAAAAACTGCATCAATTAAGAATTTTTTTTTATTTCTAGAAAACCAATTAATATCAAGTTAAAATTTCGAATCAACAGTGTTTTCTTCAAAGAAATACATGTATCTTAAAGTAGCCTTACTTTTTAAGGTTATCATTTTGTCACTTCTTTTGCTGTATATCTTTGTGTCTGAAGAAAATAAAACAAGTTTTTCATAGATACGGTTTTCAGGGTTGGTGTTCACAGATTTCCTCATGTGTAATGTGAATACTGCTCAGTTTTTGTTAGAAAGTCCTCCACAAATGCATCCCTCTTTATAGGTAGATAACCTTTATGAGCTTTGCCCCATTCACTTAACATAACGTAGATTAAATATGTATATTGTCTATAATTAATCAAAGTACAAATTTTCTGCTGAGAATTCAAAAATTCGAAATAATTGTTTAAATTTTTGAATGAAGTATAACTGGAATCGAAACGTTTTATGAAAGTGAACCTGAAATTAAAATTAGTACTTCTGAATTGCTGACGTCAGAAGCAAGCTGAAGACTAAAAGGATCTTCCATAACTTGTATTCTTAGACACCAGATAGTTTGCACTGGTATTCTAAAGTGAATTCGAATTCAAGTTCTCATTTCAAAAATATGAAATATACATAAATATCAATTTGTAGATTATTTTCATTCAACTTTTTTTCTATTTTTGCCATATCTAAGAAATACGTTTACAGAGTTGCTGATGACGACAGAAGCATTCGAACGTCAATACACCATCCGCATATTATAACATTGCAGCATCGCGGAGGAAATAACCCAAGAGGAAAACGTCATCGTACAGAAAAACGCAAGGAGAAATAAAGCATCTATAAATCACCGCATAATGATAACATCGCAGATACGTAATTTCTGACTGAGGAAATTGCAAGTGAATTTTGGGGTAATGATTTGTGAGTACAAGAAGAAATAACACACTTTTACGTCTGTAGTCATATTTTGGCATTAAATACAAATTTTTTACTGAAAAACCAAGAATGTTTGAATTGGTTTGGTTTGGTTTATTTGATTATGGCAAAGCATGTAAGGGCTATCTGCCTAACAAGAGAGATGTCTTCATGCAGGGCTTTCTAAAGAAAAATGGCTGGTATCCACAAACCAAGAAGGAAACTTAAACATTCAAAATCTGGAGATTTAAAAATGTTGATTCTATGTGTAGCAGTTGATAAAATTTCAGACTTACATATCATTCTCATTCCAATTTCTTTTATAATATTCCTTCAGGAAAATTAATTAATATGTCTTTATAAAAAATATTAACTAAATAATCTATTTTGTTAGTTCGCAATATGCGTTTCAAATTTCAAATGTAAAAATAGAAGAAAGACACAAGTTGAGTAGTTTGAGTGCTGTTTAGTAGAAGTAGAAAAAATTATAAATAATACTGGCGTCTAAATTGATATTGTTCAAAATTGTAAAAAATTAAAAAATTGTAAAATATGTAAAAAAATGCTACTGTCAAATAAAGAGCAAAAATTAAAATTATTCAAATAAAGAGAATTTTTAGATTCAAAATTTAAATTAATATTTTATTACAATTTAATTTATATGATTTTAATTTATTTTATGCAGCATGTCTCTCAGAGGATTGATATACGGAGCAAAATAAAAGAATGTAGAGATATAAGTATTCTGAATTTCCTTGTTAACATTTTCTTAATTTTGGAACCTCAGAAGTTCTTATGACTTAACATTTCTTCAAAATAATTTTCACTAAATTCGGCTCCTTTCAAATAACGTAAACTAATGCGTTAAGCAGCTCTTTGAAGTAGAATTTTTCCTTACTGATTCCGTGAATTTTTCTAACAGTTAATATTGCAAAGAACAATGCAATTCTCCCGCCAATGCAAAGAACGAGAAACTTCTACCAAAACTGATATGCAAAAAGTCAAGCTAAAGTTAGAAAGAGAAGTATTTGGAAGAAGAAAATGGATTCATACAAGAAGCATGTGTCAAGTGGCAGTCACAAAGCATCAAGAATGGCATTAACATGCGCCCCCCACCGTAAAGAAGTTAAGAGGCTGACCAAAACTGGCTTGAAGAATAATGGCAGAAGTTGAGGGGAACAAAGCTGGATGGCGTGGCTGGAGACAAGCTGTTCTGCAGGGGGTGAAATACAAGGCTGAAGACCTGTGTCATCTCGGAGTGAAGAGAATAATGATGATGATGATAAAATGGCTGTCATATTATTTCTAATTTCTTCCTAAATAGTTATTATTCCATATGCTTCATTTTTCCTTCAATCTTTTCATTCGTTGTTCAATCTCTGTGCTCTAACTTTTATTTTTTGCTAGACTGTAGATCCTAATTTTTCTTGTAATTCAAATACTTAATACAGCCTTGTTTAAAGTTGTTAACTTTTTTAATGTTACGCACTTGCTGTAGTGCTAATCCTTTTACTAAAGTTGCTCTGTGATCATCACTAATTTGTATTACTGAGAATATAGGATGTCTATAAATTTCCTTTCCATTTCTCGCTTTCTTTACAGACTTCAGCGTTGTTAACTCTTCTATTTACGAAGAGATCTTTGACTGCATGATCTGTTTAGTGGTCATCGAAGTTGGCTTCCGTCTACACGAGGATTGATTTCAATATTACAGAAAACTTGGTGTTTTTTGCTGTCTCTGTGGCATTAGGCACCTTTAATACTGGTAAGTTAGAGCTAACCACCGACAACTTTAGTGGCAAGCCATCGGTTCTATCGTCTCCCGTGGTGATCTGTAGCACAACTAGGATGTAACGTCCCATTTCCCCTTTTAATTTCATCAAATCCTGTGGTACACCTGGACAATGTTCTCTTTGATCAGAATGTTAAACTGCCAATAGGTATTGGCCATTTTTCACGAATGCATTACGTTGCAAGCATCCGATCTTTTGGAAGAACAATGATAATATATTTCCTAAATTTATTTCATGTTACTTCTACTATAAAAGAAGCGGGATTACATCTTCTAGATGTACCTGTAGAACAGGAGAAACAAAGAGCAAAGCTGATTATTTTCTGTTAAAAAGTACAATTATAAACGTCATATCTATAGCTCACATGACTACAAAAAATCTGTTACAGTCTCGAATGTTCATCTCCAAGACAAAGGCAATATAAATAATGGGTCATATAAAAAGGAAACAAACATTAGAGCACCTCTCCCCATCACCTACACAGACAGCTCCAACACCGCTATCGGAGCATGATGCATCTTCGTTATCATGGACGACGTAAAAACTTTCATCTGTGAAAAAGCTACTTTTCTAAGCATAGTAGTGTCTTTCAGACGGTGGATGGCAATAGAGCAAGCAATCGCCTATGCTATAGAAGGCTCAGGTGCGAAGCACATGAAAACAGGGCCCTAGGGCTTGTAGACGCATCCTGTGTAGAACGCGTGAGGGTGAGGCATATCGTTCCTACCATAACGTGAAGGGATGTTGATTGAGAATTAAAAGAAATTCTCAATGATGCGTTGATAAGACTTCGCATAAACAAACGAAGCCAGTCCGGAGTAAAATGTCAGTCAGACTATTGTATATCTAAAAGAAGAGAAAGGAAAGATTAAGTGTGGAGTGAATGGAAAATTTTCCCGCTGAGTGCTGCCTTCATTGATACTGGTCCTTGGAACATCACGTGCACGACTTTGCTTACTTTTCAGATTCAGCAAATTGAATGAGCAACATCGCTGCCTGGAAGCTGGTTTGAAGTTTTTCTGCCGAGTTTTTCGCATTTTTAATTTTTCCGGTGAAAGAGATGATGGTGGCTAGGAACCAATTAATTTTCTCGTGTTTAAACCAGGCTATTGCTTCATTAACGCCTTCTGGTGAAAGGGTAATTTTGCCTTTACGTTTTTTGCTATAGGTGACTTGTGGTATGCTTTTCTGAACTGGATTGGAAGCAGGTTTTATGCTGGGGAAATTATCTTCATTAAATTCGGGAGCTTTAGGTTGCGGCTGAACATTTTTCTTTTCGAATTTTTCTTATATTCACTACACCTTCTGTAGCTACTTACGTGATTTTGTCCACAAAATCTATGCTATAGAAATGTATTTTTATGGACTTTCATTTATTCCGGCAGTCTATATGTTTTGAACACTAACTATAATCCTCATCATACGCCATCAGTTATCACAAAACATCGAAAGACAGCTAAGATAAAATGCAGGTTCCTTTATCAATCTCCTTCTGGGTCAGAGATCACGTAGGATTTGAGGGCAATGAGTTAGAGGATGCACTAAACAAAGAGGCGGCTACAACTACAGTGCATTCCAGTACCTCTTGCCAACACCAGTTTCCTATCTAGAGAAGCCCACCAGCGGCCGAGCGGTAAAGACGCTGAACACTGGTAGTTCGGTCCGAGGTTCGAATCCCGCGAACGGGCTGGCTGCATGGGCGTTTTCGTGGTTTTCCCCATGTGTAACGTGTATACGAGCCAGTTTCCCTTAGAAAGTCCTCCACGAAGGCATCCCTCCCCTTAGGCATATAGCCCTCGTGTGCTTTGCCATAATTGAATAACCTAACCTAACCTAACCTATCTAGAGAAGCGAATTGCAACGGCAGATGTTCATAAATGGAAGATTTAAACTAACACCAGCGAGTGCGGAAGACGAACTTAAGACTACATTCCTAGAGTCATCACGTCCCAATTCTACTCAGTTCAACATTTTACGTACTATATCAATGGCCATAGCTCTTGTCTTTCTTACGTCTTCAGGTTTGCAGCCGAAGTGCAGGTACAAGTGTATCTGGGAACTAGTGCTACCCAGATCACTACGTCATCGCCTGCCCGCACACTGCCCACAACTGATCTCAACGCATATAAGTGTTATATCCTCAGCACACCCGGCTATTTCAACGGTTATGAAACACAATCAACCTTCTAAAGACATCAAGACAAGACATTGTTGCCATTGTGTAGTAAAGCAAGTACTACTTTCCTGCCGTACAGTCAATACTCACCCAGAGTATAATTACGCTATCTGCAGCAGTACATCAGTTTCGCCCTCTCCTGTATTATGCTTACATACGCGTCCTTTACTTTTCTCCTGTCTACAAATTATATGTGATAGGTGTCTCTTCTTAAGTGTCATGCATATTTTATGTACTATATGTAAGTAAAAAAACTCGATTTGTAAGTAAAGAACTGGAAACTAAGTTTATTTCACCTTTTCGCATTCATTTTGTTTCCATATTATGCCATTTCTCAAATACCTAATACCTGCATCATAATTTAATTTCAAGTCACAGTATTGCAATTTCACTGAGCTTATTGATTTTTATGGTCCCGTGCATATATGCGTTTTGATGTGACAGTTCGGTCTACTTACACCTATATGAACTACTAGTAGCATTATTTTGAAAATATTATGTCTTATGATCAACACTTAGCCATAGAACAGTATCGAATTGCTCTGCTTATACGTGTTTTACGTGGGTGCCCATAAGTGATATAACTGTACTTTATATATGTGCTTCAGTAATTGTATTCCTTTATATGTGTCTCATGCGTCTAAATGTGATTTATGCGTTTAAATTTGCTTAAATGTATTTATAACTGCTGGTGTATATATATGTATGATTTCTGTGCAAATGTCACATAAGTATCATTGAGCCTTTCTCCGAATTAACGAATGCAATAGAATCAACAGCCCTTATTTTGTAATGTAACTAAATAATATTCAAAATGCATTCCTGATGAGACGTCTTGTGGCTTCAAGGAAGATGCCAGCTCTACAGATACTGGTGGGAGTGGGATATCATATTTTTACCAGTGTTAGCCACCAGGCGCCCACGTTCTCTGTCATCTGATGTTAAAAAAAAATTCAAAAAGAGTTTACGTTGGCACACCATTAAGCCTCCATTCCGAGAAATTTCAGTTTCAAGGTCGTTATGAAATTTTCTATATAAACATTTTCTTTAAAATACAGTTATTCAAAGAAATCAGCAAGATACCTTTTAATCGTCAGAATTCAATATATTGAAAATCCAGAAGCTGAAATTTACCAGTTTATAAAACTGACGTAATAAAATTAAATATATTCTGAAATTCTGCAGCTTTATAAACAGTTTTCTTATATGCATCCATTGGGAAATCATATTCAAAATCCAAAACTTTTTTATTTAAATAGCAAACATATACGCAATAAATTCCTTTAACGAAGTGGATCATAACGCTGCTTTTCCCAAATAATCTCAGTAACAGATAAAAGCGGATTTATAATAAGTTGCGCAAGTCTCATTCAAAGCTCGGGCCTACATTCTACAGTGACTCAGAATCATTAATTATTTTTAAAGTAACGTACATATCGCGTCTGTTAAGATTAGAGGCCCTTAAAAGATTAGGTGAGAAATATCCCTACTACCCAAATCAGCCAGCAGCAATAAAAACAAAAATGCTCACTTTTATAGCAAACCAACCACCAGATGATCGTGTTCATAATAAAGATGAAAGAAATTTAAAACTCACTGTACTATTTTCGAAGAGAATTCTTCAAGTAATTCAGTTCAGACAAATAAACGAAACATACATGCGCGTAAATTGAATGAAACATAAGTAAGTTAAAAGAACAACATAAAAAATATTGAAAAATGTTCTAGAATTTATCGGTAAAAATGCTGCAAACAAAATTACTCCTATAAATTTCTAGGACTATGAGTAACTTTATTTCTTCTTAAAAAAATGTTAACGGTTCTGAGCTCCTGAATCTGGAGTCAGATTATTGGGAGAAAAAGACTAGTAAATATAAGACTATAAGTGATTCGGCTGTTATAAATAATAAACATTTTTTAAAGAATAGCTATAATTTTTATATTAAACTATAAAGAGCCCGTAAGTAAAAATACAATAAATGCATTAGATGTTTTGTTTTCAGTCTATGATCGAATAGGAATAAAACTACTAAAAAAAGCAGCGAATTGATTTTTAATAAAGACAGTTAATATTGAGTACATTTCTTTGAAGAACTGTATTTGCCAATAAATTTTAGATTTCAAAGTAAATAAGTTAAAACATTTAGGAAAGTACATAGAAGACTGAAATATTTAAAGTCATTTTTGAAGCACTTTAGCTTGATCCTATTCGACCCATTTGGCTAGCAAACATGTATTTAAACTTTCAGCACTTTCCCGATGTGTGTAAATAAAATCTTAATTGGATATAACTATAAACTGATCTACGAAAGGAAATCTTAGAAGAAAAGTAAATGAATAACTGAGAGATCGTTAGAAAGTTGTTTCATGACTTTATTTCAATTTTATGGGCACATTACGCACAATACTTCCACTCAAATTCCATAGCCTTTTATTACCATCTCATTTTATAAATGTAGTTATTAAAGCGTAAACATCACTAAGCTGCAAAATATCTGTAAAACTGCTGTAACGTGCAATCTCTTATTTCAGGAAAAAAAGTAAATTTACTTCCAGAAGATGAGCCTGTTTATTAGATGTCTCGAAATGCATACAAAACTTTAATAAAAATTTTATCTAATTTTTAAATTTTTCTTCTTTTTTTAAACATTTAAGCTATATACGGTTACTTCAGAATAGGCAATTTAAGACCATTTATGCCCTCAGATCATGTCTCGTCAACATGGTAATCGTTGTTTTAAAAAAAAGTTGAAATCTTCTAATTGGTTAAAATCTCATAATTTCTTTTGTACGGTTACCTCGACAAGAATTATGATTGCAATAAGGAGAGTGTCGTCAACATTTTGAAAAGCTTATTTTAAAATAAAAGATTTGTGTGGTTTCACCTTCTTATTTCACAGTTCAATCCTTGAAAACCCCAAACACTAGTAAACGAATAATCGTTATAGCGTGTGAACAGAGACGTAAGACTCAAGAAGGGTGATCTACCCTTTATTTCTCAAAATAAATATCACAAAATCAGCTTCTAACTCGAAAGGTACAGCAAAGCCTCCGCTTCCGGTAATCAACGGCGAATCGCTAGGAAATCAGGTCTTCGTGTGGCAATCCATTTTTCTTCTTACATAAAACTACTGGACTTGCATATGGGCTGGTACTTGGCGTAATCTTGTTTTCGAGCATTTTTTAATGCTTTTTTCGAGAATATCTTCCTTCACACAGCCATATCCATACGGCTTAGACCTGAGTAGGGGCACACTGTCAGTGTCAACACTGTGCGTTACGATGTGGCAGAAACCAGGTTTATGGCCGAATAATTGGGAAAACCGACTTACCGGATTTCCCAACTTCTCCTTTTCTCCTTCTTCAAGTTAGCTCAATTGTAATTGCGGCATTGCGGCGTTTTCCTTTTTAACTTTATCCATCTTGGTGTGTAAGGTAGAATCTTTGAAATTAATTTTTTCGCTAGCTGCGCGTAAGAAATCAACCCTCAGTATAACTGCGGTTAGCAAATTCTTTACCGCCAAAAAATTTGCTTTTTCACCTCGTTCTTTATTTGAACATGCAGCCTCACTTTTCCCATGCAGTTACGCTGTTTGCTTTGGGCGGCAATCACCCGTTGTCCTGTTGTTTTAAATAAACTACACCGACGAAAATGCTCTTTAAATAAGTCCTAGGACATGAAACTGCATTGAGCCTCGGTATCCAGTAATGAGGTACTAGGCATGTCGTTTAATAATACATGGATCTCTGGCAAAGCCAAATTTTGTACGACTACCGTATTCAGTTAGATTTCTGAGGGATTTTCTTTCCCAGACCGTGACCTAACCCTCTTCTCGGTCACCGTGATTAGTTTAACTTCTTACCTGCCCTTTGATCCAGCTATTTATTATTTCCCCAGGCTTTGGACTGACCAGTCGTTTTCTTCTCTGGCTATGCAATTTTCCTCGTTTGCCGACACGCATTCTCTTGACCTTGAGGTTTCGTCTGAGAGTGAAATGTTGAATACTGCCTAAAGTTATTTGTACGCGCCTTTTTGGCTGTTCGCCTGCTCTGGAATTTTACTGCTAATTCAAATACGTTTTCCATGGTTTGTGGAATTCCTGACTTCAAGAAAGTTCTGGATTGACGGAAATAACCGCGGCAATATGATTTCGATAATTTCTTTGTCGGCCCTTTTTCCATATAATAATTTGACAAAGTGAATAGTATTTAAGATGAAGTCCGTTAATTCATTGAAGTTGGTTTGATATTTGCTAAATAATTCAAACTCCAACTTCGCACGGTCTTTCACAACTGGGAATGATTTCAATGGCGACGTTTTAAAATTTTCCCAACTGTACGTTTCCGATCCTGGATCCCCCAACAAATTCTTACCAATATTCTTCTACCGGCAAAGAGCTTGGCCTTTTAAGTTTGATGTGGCGAACATAATGTTCTTCAGCTGCTGCGGGCTTCATTGCCGCTCTCATCGTTTCCATGATAAATCCGAATCCCTTCACTGGGTTTGTTTGAGGCTGAAGCAATTAAAAGGTCGAAGGGGGTCAACGTGAAATCATCACTACCTAGTGGCATGGTTCGTTAAGAACAACTTCGGGCGCCCAATGTGTGGTTTCACCTTCTTATTTTACACTTCAGTCCTTGAAACCCAAACACTAGTAAGCGAATATTCGCTATAGTGTGTGAACAGAGATGTAAGACTCAAGAAAAGTGAACTACCCTTTATTTCTCAAAATAAATATGACACAATCAGCTCCTAACTCGGAAGGTACATGGAAGCCTCCGCTTGGGCTTGAACTTAAATTAATATGAAATTAAACTTAACTAGCTTAACTAAAGCTAACTGAAAGGCATAGCCGCAGCTATCACGATTCTAAGTAGTTGGTCCCTAAATCTCAATTAAGTCGGCGAAGCCAATCACGAGCCTAAAGTACAGCCGAGCGTAGCAATAGCTTAAAGAGGCAAACGCGCGCTAGTCAGGAACTTTGGCTCTCTAACGAAGTCAGTGAAAACATTGACTTAAATACTATTCTTACTCATTTGCATTAACCGCGTTTCTGAAATTACATTCTGGTAGGAAATTGTAAGCTTAAGCTAGAATGGGTAGGAAAGATGCATAAACTTAAAATAACTGTCAGAAAATTAGGATAAACATTACAGACTATATTGTTGAAAATAAGACTGATTTATTTCAATTACGTTTAATAAAGAAAAATATTCAAGAATTACTCTACAAATTCAGTATTACACGGTTTTCAGAAGATGTACGCAAGTTCAATATCTTAGAAAGAATCTATATAAAAAATACAGCAATGAAACATGAAGGAATTGTTTTAGCCATACTGTTCAGAACTGTAGAGCAACAAATCAAAGAATGTTCAAGTATCTCAATAAACGCAAGTATTGCAATTGCTGTAGAGGAGGTGTTTTATGTTCATAATTCAGGAAAATGGTATCTACTGTGGTTCAAAATGCAATTCAATGAAGAAAAACTTCTTAGCAGAGAAGCTGTCCACGCTCATAATAAATTAAAATTAGTGATTTATTTATGCAAAGTGAAGTGACATGAGTTACTTTACTTATCTGATTATACTTTTAAGAGGTTCAGGGCAACTATCAACAAAGTTCAAAGAACCCAGTCACGAGACAGAGTCTTTAATTTCCAGTTCCATAGCCTATGTTTTTGAATAAAAGCATCTGAAATTCATTTCACGCAAATTGCAGTTGCCTAAATGAGCTTAACAATACAAAATACATCTTTTGCTTTAGAGATGTTTTCGCACTGTTTTCTTGTCGTCTGAAAAGTCTCCTAAAAGAATTGTCCTTTCATATAAAAGTATTTTTACATGAAATCACAGTACAACAATGGCAAATAGAATGGAATCTATGAAAAACTGGCAGACATATACTTTCATTCCTAAAGTCAGCACAAATTGATACATAGCTATCTCACAACTAATTTTATTGCGGGATATAACTCTTTTCTAACCTATTTTTATTACTTTTGCATCTCAAAAACATCTGTCTGCGGACTAGAAGATTTACCTCACCATTATTACCTTTTACTTTCACTTACAGCTACGATTCAGTTACCTCAACCGACTTCATGTACTAAATAATGAATACAGCCAAACAATCCAGAAGTGATAATTACAACAAAACAAATGCTAAAGAAGTAACTATAATTATACCTAAGTTTATCATAATTGTAACATATGCGCTTTAACATTATTTTAAATATTTAGAAATTATTTTACTTCTAAATATATAAGACCTGTTTATACTAAAAACTTTAAATGGATTTGTGTTTAATCTTAACACTTAAATTATTTTTTTTAATTTAGTGATTATAAATTTATAATTTGTGTATACTCATTTTTAATGTATTTTTAATTTTAGTTCAATTAGTGTTGTTTTGCATGTTATGCACTAAAACTGCATGCTTAGTTAGAAAATATTCTTAGCTTCTGTAAGACCAAACTTTTCGTTGTGTACTAAGAAGAGATTTGTTATGCATTATTTATGTATTATCGTGCTCTTGTCTAGTCATATCAAAATTATTTTTATTGCAATAACTTCTGATAGGAGGGTAGAGACAATTTCTGTGAACCTCTAGTAGCCACCAGGTGTCTCCGTTCTCCGTCACTTATCATCTCTCTTCTTGTCAAATGATGCACGATGATCGACCATAGTTAGATCTTGTTCCTGTAACTGTTAGTAATGTTTTTTAGATGTGATAATTATCCAGATAGGAGGAAAAGAAACATTTATTTCCAAAACTAATTTACTCTTTTCTCATAATAAAATATTAAATATTTTCACTGTTTTCAATAAATTAAATAGAAATGCTAATAAGAAGATAAATAAGCAAAAATAAAAAGTGGAAAATGAAGTAAGAGTAACTAAATGCGAATAATTAAATTATGAATGTTCTTAATTTCCTTTCATAATAAGAAGATATCTTAAAATGTTTAATATTAAAATATAAATTACTGTCCATCTGCATTCAGCTTTTACTCCAAGATGCTAACAGATTATGTTCAATGTTCAAAATTTCATTTTCGTTAAAAATCATAACTAAGACCCAATTGTAATAATTTCCAAAAATATCACAAAGATTCCCCTTATCATGCTTTTGGTCGTTTATCTGTATTTTTTAAATACATCATTCTCCTATGTATTTTTTTCAAACACATGCACATATTCTAATGATGTTAATTTTTCACTTGCTCAGCGCATTAAAAATGCACTATTTCTATGATTACAGGCTTTGGAATTTTTAAAATAGAAATATAGGGAAATAACGTGTATTTAAAATAGATCAATAAACGCGCTGTTGTCTTCAAAGCGAGAGAAGTTTCATTGAGAAAATTTTAATAAGCACGGGCTATTAGATTTATTTTCTAAACTATTAAAATATGTGTGTGTCTGTTTGTTTGTTTGTAACATAATCTTCTCCAGAACGGCGGGAGTTAATTTTCGAGATAGGCACCCCCTCTCCGGATTCCAAAACTTCGTGGAAAGCCATTTTGAAAAGTCTAGTCTTCTATTCTAACCAGCTGACGTATTAATTAAAAACCCCTAAAATGCTATATTCGCAGCAAATATTTATTTACGAATTTTTGCAGGTTGTTGCGAGATATTAGTTAATAACTCTGAAAACACTAATTTGGTAAGAAAACATTTACTTAGGAATTGGTTGTTTGCTTGAAAGCCCTGTTCATCTGATAGGCTTGTCCGTTAGTTTATTTATAATTTTCTGCTAGAGTGGTTCAATTTTTATAATTACATTTCTTACCATTTTGAAGATTAATTAAAGATTATAAAAATTAGATGCAAGCAAACGTTCAAGTTCTACTATGTTTGTAAATATTTGTATTTAATTTTAAAAAGTAAATCATAATGTAAATTTTGTTGTAAATGTAGCACGAAGTACACATTGTGACCGCAAGATTAAAATGGGATACCAAATGATTTCATGTTAATTTAATGTTCATTTCTTACAAAGAATATCATTATGTAAAGCGTTAATAAATATTTGATTTCTCTAAATCGTTATGTTAAGGTATAATAAATAATATTAGCAGCTATCCTTCCTTCAATTATGCTAAATTTTGCTAAATTAACTTATTTTTTCTTATTTTAATACGAGGTTTATAAATTAAATGAAGTTTTCTCAATTCTTAATTATGCTCATCTCTCTTTTTTTCCGAAAAATTTGCATTGTATTTTTGTTTAGTTATTTCGTTATTATCTCTTAGGCGAAATTCTATTTCCTGTTGTTGAAATGATTATATTCTAAATTCAACTATTTATTCGTTATTAAAAGTAAAATCTTTGCAAGATATTACTGGATGGGCCAAAAATGAATAATATTAAACCACTGCAGACGTAATTAAGCTTTTTTCTCATGCGTTTAAGCATTCATTAAGGACGGTGCATTCTAAAAATGATAATTTACATTTCCGAACAAAGGCAGCACACATATGAAAGCGTAAAGTGCACCTCTTAAACAAAGCAAATCTTAACAGAAAAGAGAAAAGTATACTAACTGCAAAAGCACTTACAAAAATATCCTAAACTATTATGTTATAAGGTAAGAGCTGTGAATTACGTAATTATGCATTTTCTAAAAAATTAAAATACTTCAGTAAAGAAGAAGAAATTATTAAAGAGCGAAGTGTGCAAAGAAGCTTTATGGCTCAATCTGGCCGTCTAAGAATTCTTTCAGGTTTCGTTTTTGGAAGAAATAATCGCAATTAGAACAAAACAGAGAAAACCAAATAAGCCGTCCCTCAGATTAAACAAGTCGTATGGTATTTGTTGCTTAATGGACAGCACATTATTTTTCTGCCAGCGTTTTAATGTTGATTTAATTCTGTATTCATAAATAGTTCTGCTTCAAATTTTGTTTTAATTTATTTAAACTTTTCCTGCATTTCAAAGCATTCCTTCAAAGCTTTTACAAGCTTTAATACTTTTCAAAGTTTTTTCAGGCATTTAATAACTTCAGCGCTTTTTCAGGCCTTTAATAATTTGCAACAAAAGATGGCTTCGTTTTTTTCTCATTAGTTTGATTGTTTAGATAGAATTCCATTCTTTAAAATGTAAATTTATGAGTATACATACATACATGTTTCACACACATGCACGCACACACACGCACACACATGCATGCATGTACACCAAAAAATGCATGTCACCAAAAAAATTTAAATTAAGTCTAAAATTTATTTCAGCTTTTGAACATTTTTTATATATAAATATTCTTAATAAATTTAGAATTGTGTTGAAAGAATCAAATCTGATCCTGTGTTTCCACAACGTGCATCTGCATATTAATAGCAGCTTG
Source organism: Stegodyphus mimosarum (assembly GCA_000611955.2). NCBI lineage: Eukaryota > Metazoa > Arthropoda > Arachnida > Araneae > Eresidae > Stegodyphus > Stegodyphus mimosarum. Next base: position 131,588 of record KK113312.1, on the reverse strand, counting down.
GCACACAGTTTCCAATAAACTGTCAAGCCTTTTCCTTTGGAATTTCTAAAATAAACTGTCACAGATCCTCATTTCTCGAGTTGTACAGTTTTTAAAACATGGTTAATACAGTTCGATGTGCTATGAAATTTGTGTTGTCATACTTTGTTATTCTTGTACTTTAAAAAGCTTAGTCAGTTTTTAATAGATTTGTAGGTTAAAGCATTATCAATTGGTTGAAATTAATTCAATTACCGAATATTCTGGAGTATAACGCGCATCTATAATTTCAAGCTATATTTTTTTAGTTTTTAGGTATATTCTCCATATAACGCGCACCCAATTCTTCACGAAGAACCCTAAAAGATATATGTGCTGTGCCCTTATCTTTTGAGGTCACGTATTCGAAAATTTGTCCTAGCCTTTTGCACAATCGTAAACCACACTGACAAGTGATAAGAGGGAACAATATGTATGTGAGTTAAATGCTTGAGGGAGTAAATATTCCGGTAAAGAAGGTGGATACAATAGCATTTGCTTTCGTTGAAATCCAGTTGACGTAAAGTTCCTTTTAGTAGTAAATATGGCTCCCACGAAAAGAAACGGAGTGATGGTTTCAAATGAAAAGCCATTCATTTTGCGAAAGAAAATGGAAGTCGTGCTGCAGAAAAGATGTTTGGTGTTGATGACAGATAGAACGGATAATATTTCTTATTATTTATTGATGGATAAAAATAACAACGATGTTGAAGATGACACAAAATCCGACGATACACCTGAAAATATAACGGAAGACGAACGTGAGGATCTCAGCATGTAATCCGATAATGAAAATATTTAATTTCATAAGCTATGTCATTCTTTTAAAAAAACAGGATTTTGTTGCATGTAAAAAGCTAATTTTTTCCTTATTTTTAAGCTATCATTTTTATATCCGACGTGTAGCGCGCACCCATAAATTTCGGTCCAATATTTTGTATTAAAATAGCGCGTTATACGCCAGAACATACGGTATATATATTATACTTTTTTTTGGTAGCAAGTGCGAATAAATTAAAGTCCCTTGAAAAAGATTTCATTAATGAACAATTAAGTACTTTGCTATTTATCTAACTTAATTTTTACCGCCTGTAACGGTGGCCCCCTTTTAGCCTCCATAAAAAATACCCACCAGGTCTGGCCTTGGTGGTAGCGAAAACCTAAAAATGGCTAGTTCGTGACATTAAAAAAAACATTTTTTTCCCTTTTTACACTGGTTTGTGTAGGACTTATAACCATAGCTATCCTGTTATATTACCTCATAAAACCAATCGCTTGGATATCTAAGCCCTCATTTTATTTTTTCGTTTATATTGTATAGAAATTTTAATTGTTCTTCTATCTTATACTGTGATGTATCGAGTTCTGGCTGATTCGTTTAATACCGCGAACAGCAATTTTATTGCTTTCATTATATATATTTTATTACATAATATAGACACACAAACACATACACATATATATATTCTTTTAGTTGGTCGAAACACCTTGATGATTTTGAAATGGCAAGCTTCCTGATGGTTGTTCCACTTCAATGTATTACACCTTATTTATTTTAACAATTTCAATTTTTTGAATGAAATTAGAAGAAAGAAAGTAAATAAAAATACTTTTCTCTCCAGAAAATCATGAATAGGATATTTCTTCATCGACATGAATTGCCTTTAAAGCGATCAGCAGTTACCTAGCAATCAAACGAGCTAATTGATTTAACGAGGAATGATTACCTCATTAAGGTTTCGTAAGCACGCAATCATTTGCACTGCTGTGGAGTAATCAATTGTACTGATGTGATTGCTTAATTCCAAAGCTCATTCGTATAGGATTAATGATTTTCGAACCCTCATGAACCTTGCTATTCATTACAAGATGAAATTTCAAGATCCTGAGATGCTTAATTTAACGTTCTTGCACTCAGATGAAAGAGAACAGAGAAATGCATATAAATTATAAATAACAATCATGTGCGATAACGAAAATCACAACTTTAGGAAGGGTCTAAAATTAAAGTTTAGAATTAATTGACACAGTAGAACTGCCTTTAAATTTAGCTTCGATTTTTTTTAATCTTTTAAGACGTCTGATTCGCAAATCGAAGATTCAGCTCCTTAATCAAGTGCTTATGTGCAACTAATTATTGAATTCAAAAAATAAAAGCTTGTGTTGGAGACATATATCTGAATACGCCAACTGGACCTACGCTACAGTATTATTTTTCTTTTAAACGCATCTGAACATACAATAGTTTATTAAGATAACTTTTTACGTTTCCTTCAGTTTTCGATTACAAAAGACGTAGAGATTTAATTTTACTTCAAGATGGGGGTGGAACTGAACAAAATCATACTCTCACTTGCATGGTGCTCAAGGCTTGCCAACAACAGGCTCAGTCTTACATCCTTACCCCGCTTAATTTCATGAGCTCATCCTCATGATACTCTTAAGTCACAACAACAACACAGAATCATTAGGTTATTTTGAAGCAGGAGATGTGAAAAACGTACGCTGCTCTCCCTATGAGTCTACCCTGGACCTCTCAAATACGCGTTGAGTATGCTTCTAGCTATACCACGAAAGCATGAGAAAAAGGAGGGCGAAAATACCTTATATGATTATTGCTGAAGCATAATCGGGATATCTGCCTTAAAAGGGTGTCTTTTCACATTAGAAATAAGAAAATAGTGTTAACCTTCAGGTAACCAGCCTGCTTGCATGAAACACATCTGTTACGATATTATCCAGGAAGTAAGTTATCAACGCATGAAAATGGTTTAAAATGAATTTTTTTAGGGAAAATAACTTATACTTTACTAAATTTATCTTCTTTTAAATTCAGTGGATAAATTCGGTATCTCCAAAAAAAGATGTTTTTTTCCCATGATGTAACAACTTCGTTTTTTCAAGCGACGATTACGATAAATCTCTCGATGGCTACTCGCCTAAGGGAAGATATGTCTTCATAAGAAATTTTTCTACGTAAAATTGGCTGTTATTTACATCACACACAGAGAAAACCACGAAACAGCCTACCCTGCACTTTCGTCAAAATTCAAATCCGAATCAACTACTCGTATTCAGTTGTATCCTTCATTCTGGTGGCCCATTATTTAGCCAGTGGTTTCAATCATTCATTTCTATAGATGGCAGAATATTGAGCGACTAGAAAAATGAGATTATTCGCGTAGTAGTCTCTTGCTATAATGCAGGATATTGGGAGCTTTTAAAGGGAATAACTACAGAAAATCATAAATCGCTATATTTTAGTTATTGTTCCAGATATAAGCAAGAAGAAAATTTTTAAAAGCTATTAATTGATTATTGTAAGGGTTGATGTGAATGGTAAATAAGAACGCTAAGCACTGTCATAATGTGATAAAATACGTTCGTACAACGTTTTATAACATTTAAAATTTTTATGAAAGATTTTCATTTAAATATCCTCGTTCACATTTAAATTACCACTGAAAAATATTTCAGTATGTCCTTACTACAGTAAACATAGTCAAGTAATAAAATTAAAATCTATTTTTGCATACAGTAAAAAAATCAATGAAAACATTTATTCATATACATAATATTATGTTAATATTAAAAGAAAGAAAACATTTTAATACTTAGTGCAATGTTCTTCTCGTTGATAATTTCTTGAGGACATATAAGCATGGTATTTGCTAAATTTAAGCAAACGTTTTCATTAATATTTTCTTCTTCCTATATTATTATGCTTAACTCATATATATTTTAGATTGAGCGTTTTTTAAGTTTCGTTTCAATTACTTGCCAATATATTCGACTGGGTTACTACTTGGCTTCTGTGGTTTTAGCAGCATTTGTGGTGTCCTGCATAGCAAGCAATCCTTCATAGTTAGAATTTTGTGTTGTTAGGTTTTTGAAAGTAAAAACTTCCAAAAAGACTCAGTTTTTGTGTACTTATTTGCACATTGATTTCTAAAATCTTCAGATAACTATGATTATTAAAACACCAGCAACTATGTATATGTTTCTGTACAGCTTACAGACATACAGATCCATACAATGACATTTCCAGTGTATTTCACAGATTGCTTGTAAATTAACCTTCTTTACGGGTTCACAAGCTTTCTTCCACACTAATTTACATCCATCCGACTGTTGAAAATAAAATTTACACTCAATTGAAAAAAATTACTTAATACCGAAATTCTTCAGACTCGTTAATGAATTTTTTGGAAAGTCTTATCTCTTCTTTCAATTAACGGTATTCATCTAACTACTCATGCAAGATATCCAGATTTGTTTACCAGATTCTTAATCCTTTTAAAATGAGCGTTTTTGGTAGCTTTCCGGCGCTGCAGCACATTCGAATAATAACTTTCAAAAGGATCTTGATTTCCTACAAAATTGATCGTCGTCTCTTTCATTTAATTTGATTGCCTTGGAGTGATAGTTATATCCTACAACTCCCCTATTTTTAAACTCACTTGTAATTTTCTTCACAGTAATATTAATTTATTTACCATACTTTCCCAGTCACGTAGACAGTTTGCATTTTTGAATAATTTTACATAGAGACATCTAACACCAGCTGGAGTTTCATTTTTTTCGGAGCTGTTTTAACACACACAAAAATGAATAAATAATAAAGTTTCTACATGCAAGCAACCTGTAAAGCAAGCATATATTTTCAGTAAGTCACGTAACTAGCTGTAGTTATGGTTACACAGAAAAATACGCATTTTTTTCAATTTTAAACCCTTTTGATGACTTAATCATTTTTGTTACATTAATTTTCTCACACTTACAGAAAATATCTCCTGATTTTTCTTGCTTATTTTTGAATTTATTACAAAGAAGTCTTAAGCTAATTAACATTAAATTAATTGATTTAAATCCTTTTATGCCTGGTGTATGAATCCTTTTTTCCTCATTGTAGATTGAGGCTGCTTCAGTTCTTGGCAGACAGGTTGGCTGTATAGTGTCGTTTTATTCCTTTTCCAGAGCCTAACACGAAATAAAATTCCTTTAGAAAGTCCTTCAAGGAGCATTATTTTCCTTCGTACTGGGGGAGCTGTCACATTCCATTTATCAAATGAGCATGTAAAATCAGCAGTATTAAAACCTGGAACCCTAGTTCATTTAGTTTGAGAAAGATTGAATACAAACAATTTTTAATAATAATTCAATATTCGTATGTACCAAATATATGCGATAGATATTCAACATCCATATACATGAGGGAATGAATTTTTCTTTTATTGCAGTAAACTCCATGAAATGTTTTGATAATTCAATAGCTTTAATGCCCAGTTAACTGATTTTTTTTCAAATATCAGAATAAGCATTAACATCAAAATGCCCATTTTCTATGTAGAATTATCTAACTTAATAAAATTACCTAAAACCATGTACGAAAATCTGGAGATACGGAAACAAAGTCAATGTTTCGAAATTATAACAGAACAATTGATAGATAACATGAATAGTTGGAAAATGTAAATGTTTATTTTCAAAAGCAAGTACGTATATTTAAGGTATAAATAACAAAATAAAGTGCAAAATTAAAATTAGCTAAAATTGAGGACGTACTTCGGAGGAAGTTATAATTAAAATTTTATAATTTCCAAGTATTCATTTCACGAGATTTTAAGGAAAAGTTTTGTTTTGAGACATCATAATTTAAATCAATTAATAACTACTCAAGAAGTTGGGGTTATTAAAATTGAAACATTCCATAAGATTTTTTGAACCGAAAGAACAAGTAGTATAAAAGAATACATTTCTCAATTAGCTCTAGCTATGCATAAATTATCTATGCACATTGTACAGCAAAGTCCTAGGCAATCCATTTGTTTACCGAAAAAGGGAAGACAAAATTTGCTCGAAACTGTAAGGGCATCGTTTTTATTTTTTTAAGGTTAATTAAACCATTTTATAGGAATGCGAAGTTTAGTTTAGAATACTCGAAGAGCTAAGCACTTTGAAATTCATGTCTGCTTGAATATTTTTCTTGCAATTTGTTCGGGAAAGTCAAATGAATTTTTTTCATGCATAACAATGGATGATTTGAATATAGATCCATGAGATATCCCTTTAAATTTCTAACACATTTAAAATTTGAACAAACTGCTTAACAAGGAAAATAAAATTGGAAGTCATTGGGAAATACTCTTCGCTTGACTTGGCTAATAAAAGACTCCAACATTAAACTGTCATTTATCTCTCCGTTATTAGGCCTATCATGACTTACACTTCGCCGGCCTGGACAACAATTATAAAAAACCTGATGTGTACACCACATGACTTCCTTGTATGGAATATTAGATGATATGCATTTTTCTTGCCCTTCATTTAAACTTGTTGGACTGAATTAAATCTACTTCGTCGATAGCCATAAACCACACTATAATAAATGCACTCTTTAAAATTCATTATATTTGTTTACCATAACGACACTCTGGCGCTACGTTCACTCAAGAGCGTTACATCTCATTCATTTTATAACTCAGAATGCAAAAAAATTATATCAGATGAAGAATTATCTAATCATTGCCACATGTTCTATTCAAATACTATAATAAACCTAAAATGATGTATAAAAGAAATTAAATAAAAAAAAAACAGTTTTTTTACAGACTCTATAGCGAATTTAGCTCAAGTGGTCTAAGAATGATAGGTGAACATATTTTTAACTAGATCCTCTAGAATTAAGAAATTTTTATTTATGCATTTATATCATCTCTTACAGAAGTCAAAACTTACGAGCAGGAAGAGATATCTAATATGGAATATGTTAGGTATTTTGATAATACTCCTTTGATAAACAAATTAGCAGAAATGTTTCCAAAAAGCACAAGATTTCAGTTTATTAGTCAATATTTATTACCCATCTTCAGACTGGAATGAAATTACGCCAAAAGATTTTTCTAATACATGAAACGTGTTTTCAAGTTTCTTCCGTGAAATCACTTCACAACTCACAAAGAAATTTTTGTTTTCTCATCACTGGATTGAAAATAAAAATTATCATGGAAAAACAATTTAAACACCGGAAATAAGAAACCAAAATCATTTGATGCTGTATAAAGTGAATAAGGAACTACCAGAGTGGTTATTGAATTTTAGGACCAAAGAAGTTCGAATAATAAAATTTCTGCAAGAACATACGTTACCGTAATGATCTTGCCACAACTGAATACGAACTGCTTCCGGCAAATGCCACAAAACACTCAAATAATATTCTTTGGTAATAATTTGGCCAGTTGGTAGTGTTAGGTACCAACTGACCTAAACAAATTTTACCATTGCGTTGTGTTAATTGAAAAATTTAGTTAGTGCATACAACCCGATGAACCTTGATACTGGTGAAACAATGTAGCGTTAACATATTTTAAAGGAAACACATAAATCAGTAATACAAAAAAAAACTATAGAGTTTATTATAATTTTTCCTTAAACATATCCAAATTTTTAGTACTAAACCCCTCCCGCCTCCGGAGGTAACATACACATGTGTTGTTGACAAATTTCTATTATGTTCAAATTAAACCCCGTGAAACTTCTAGAACAATTAATTAAGAACTGACTATTACATTGAGTTGGAATTTATATAATCCATGACCACTATTTCAAACATTAATATTAATATTGGGTTTCAAAATTCAGCAATTTTAAAATAACAACTTAAAAATTAAAAAACTACCAGTTAAGCTTAACTATTTCATGAGTTAAGAATATAAAATTCATAACAACTATTACCCTTAACAATTTTAAGGTTCTTACACCTTATTAATCCAAGAAAATACAAAATTCCTCTAAATTCAGAACAAAGTTAAATATTTATCGTATTGCACAAAAAAATAAATAAAAGGAGAACTACTATCATGTTTAACTAACAGAGCTATACCAAAACCACCCCTTTTAAGAAAATTTAGAGTTTTGAAACTGGAGCTGTTTTAAGGGGTCAGGTACCTTTTGAATGGTAAAATATGTCAAAAAATTACTCAAATTACAAGTGATGTATCTCCAAACCTAATAGTCCCATAAAAATGAAATTTCTAACACATATTGTGGTACTCTTAGTTATTTGTTTAAGATTACTAAATAAGTCATGTGAATTAGTAAAACTTTTAAATAAATATAGTTACAGAGCTTTTTAAATACAGAGCTTTTTTTATAGCTAATATTTTGAAATTCACTGCGCGCAACATTGGAACTATATAAAGCATAAGAGGAACCCAATTTTTTTTTTCATATGGTAGAAAAATAATGTATCTTTAAAATGACGAAGATTTATTTTATTTAAATGTTTCTTTCCTACAAAAATAATTTTTTAAAAACAAAATTTTAATTTTTATCAAATTGTTTAGGCATTAATTAGCTACAATTTTAAAAGTTTTTACATAAGAAACATTCTGGTTCGTCATATTAAGCATATCTAGCATATAAACATCCATATAAAATTTGGTGCACTTTAGATTAGTCGTTTCAGAGAAATGCTGCGCGCAGTGATAGTTTTGAATCATAGTTTTGAGAAAATTGACTTTAAAGATAAAAGTATGTTTTGATCAAACAAATATGCATTATTTAAGAAAAATAAGTGTTCATATTAAATCAAATACATGATATAATTATTTATATATGGATACTTAAGTATAAAAAACTCTAAAAAGAAAATAAGTTCACACAATCGTGAAAATATGAAACGAAAACTTTAACTCACTGACCAAAAAATTTACAATTTTTACACGAATTCACTTTTTTTCCAGGCTAGTCATTTGGAGTTTAATTTTTTCATCCTGAGTGGTAATTGAATAAAATTACTTAAAATTCTCCAAAATTATAGAATGCATGTTGTAAAAATAGACAATATAAGTTAGTTTCCAAAAAAAAAAAGTAATGCGTATATATTTAAAATGCACCAGGTGAATATGTTTTGCCTTCATGTAACATGCTCTCGAGTGTGGATATTACCAGTAAATTTTCTCTTCTTATTTCTACTGCCAGATGATTGTTTTGGCGTCACTCTATCTTCTATCCTATTCATTTTAATCTTAGGAATGAATTTTCGATACAATATTTAATTATATTATTAAATGAAGGAAAATATATCGAGAAATCTCTCGCAGAATAGAGCACACGCTGTATAATTCGCAAGCAAAATAAACTGAATGAATTAATGAAAGTTAAAGTTAATATATTACTTTCTTCTTCTAGAAAAAGCAGTGAGAATTAAATAATTATCAAATATATCTATTTCCAAGCCATTACAAGAAAGAAATGTTAGATTGCTTTTATAAACGAAGTTTATAACCACTCTTCACGAGCGCAGCTATAAATATCCAGCTGTCAAAAAAAGGTAAACAAATACCTAGATCCTGACTTTTGAAAATTCGGCTGCAGTTCTTCCTCGATAACTTTCGTTCTAGTGGGAATATTTTTATGCAGTTTGTTTTAAAATGTTCCTATTAGTTACCTCTTTAATATAAAACAATAAAAAATTGATTTTTTTTACTCTCAAAGGGTACCTGACCCCTTAAGACAGTTAGCAACTTTATCTTAATCTCTGCGAAGTCAGTAAGATCATCAAAAGATACTAAAAATTTAAATTCCTCAACATCTCACATCCTTTAAAGCAAACATTTAAATTAAAACATAATTACATTTTGAAAATCATTGAATCCATGCTATTTTAGGAGATAGTTGAAACCTGTAATTTTAAGTAAAATTTTCTTAAGAACTAAAGAACTAAAGAGTACAGAATAATAAATCTTATCTGAAGAGGATTCCTAAACCGGAACTTTGTAGGAAGGAAAATGATGTAGACATAAGTTCAGCAGCATGGCTTCGGCGATATGTAGTAAAAACCTTAGAATCGATGGTCAGGCCCAAACTCATCGGTGAACGGCAGGATGGACATCTTCACCGCAATATTTAGAACCTCAACCGGCAGGGCGGGAGCCGCACAGCAGGATGGAACAAGAAAACAGAACTAGCAACATCTAGATCCGGGAACTGCAACAAGTAGCTGGAAGCCTCCGGCAGGACGAGAAGAAGCAGTAATAATCAAATATAGAAGAATATTTTTTTAAAGATAGTATATTCCGCTGGAAATTAATAACGGAGAAGGGCCGAAGCCAGAGTTACTTTACGTAGCATTTTAAACAAGAATAGCTGGAGCGAATGCCCCGCTTCCTAAAAGAATAACATTCCTTAAACAGCCCAAAACTCGTGCTCAGAACACGCAGGCATTAACAGCTTCAAGTCAGCCGAAGAAAGAGGGAGAATGCCACTTGCACCGGCTTTTTGTCAAATCAGGAAACGCGATATCGCCAATCCCCGCTAAACCCGGTGAAAAAATCCAGAACTTCACACTCCGAACAAATCCCTGAAAAATCTTCCAAATTCCGAGGAGTTGAACTAAAACACAAATTTGAATCTCGCCAAGCACGCCAAAGGAGAATGCGAAGAATCCGACGCAAGCGTAAGTATCTCAAATAACACTCAGATATTATCAAAGTAAGTAGTGTGAAGTTTTGAAAATTTGACATTTCTGATTCTTATACAGATATTAACGTTTTAAAAGTCTCAAAATACTTTAATATGTCACTAAGAATGAAATAATGATTATCAATTAAATACTCAGTATATTAAGAAATCAAGACAGTCTTTCTGTGTCATAGACACTAAATCACGTCTAGCTATTTTAAACTCTATATAAGCTCCAAGAAAGGACATAGTAAATCTTTAAAAGGTTCCATCTTTCAAACTACTTTTTGTCTACACATTTCAAGATTTAAAAGCCACAAACAATGATTTTAATGAATTATTAAAAACTATTGGAATTTAATGAAACATTCTATTTAAACATTTTCTGGTACTTACATTTTAACGAAACTACTTTAGTAGGTCGTCAAATTTTCAAAGTGTACCAAACTCTGGCAATCATGCGCATAACCATTCTTCTGGTAGCCATGCTTATAATAATCCATAAAACAAGCAACAACGCCATTTTAGTATGCCTTCCTTTTTGTTATATTCCAAGATCCAACGGTTTTTATAAAAAAATCCTGATTAGTTTTTTTTTTTTTTTTGCCTTGAACTTAGTTTTAAATTATGAACTCGTGAATTTGAGAGTAATGGAAGAAACTGAGGTAAAATTTCTGCAGGAATACAGAATATTTCTGAACTTTTTCTAAAGGGAATAATGAGAAAATGCTGTTCCTAGATAGCCGCCATTGTGAAGGATTGCACGAAGCTCACTCTCTGCAATTCTCTGATATTTTTCAAGCGAAAAACGGATCGTTAAATACTTTAGTAGAAGAATAACGAAAAACAAATTGCAGAAAATTTAAAGAAGAATGTAAGTGTTCTATTTTTAATGTATCGCATAATCCTTACTGAATAATTCGAATTAGTATTTTAAATTGTTGAGGCATGCTTTTTTCCCATGTTGATAATGTTTTTCGACTTACGATAAACTCTGATAGTATGGGAAACTTTCTAAAAAAAGACTCGAAAACCACCAAAACTTGCCAAATTGCGTGAAGGTGATTGTGTTCTTACACATGCACCCATTTTTTCTCGTGTAATTGAAATGTGTTTTCCTTTTCGACCCTTTATGGTCTGTTCATGAATTTTGAGTACATTTATATTCAACGCATTGCCGTCCAGATCGGGAAGTGGTTAGTGATTACCGTACCGAAGGGCACGGTTTCTAATTCCGAGGAAGGCATGGATGTAATTTGTTCGTCTCTTCATAGGAAACAACGGTGGCAAGATGCCTCCATAATAAAGAGACAATTGCATCTGGCCTTAGTAGAAGCCAACGCCTATAAACATCTAGAACCCACCATTGGGAAAAAACATATTCAACGCATTTCTTTCAACATCCTTCTCAAACGACTGAGAAAAAAGTAGTTGCGTCATTAGCATAGTATTAAAACTCATAGATGTCATTCTTTACTGATGTATAGCAATCGATACTTTTAGAATAGTTTTGGAAATGACAGATAAATACGTTTATTCATTTACTATTAGCATCTTCTGTTTTGCTCGAATTTCTTTTAGAAGGATTTATCCGTACACACGCACGAAAATCAATTACATAATTCATTCAAAAGAAAGAAAGGCAAACCTTAATTCACCGGGACTAAATGAATGTGGCAGTACTTTTGCTGAAAGTTAATTAAAGTTTGTTATTAACTATAAACGAATAAGAAACTTCCAAATTGCAATTCGAACGAAATTAAATCTTTATTAAGCTGAGAGTAGGTTTATTTATTGAATATAGGATACTGCCGTGAAGTTCTGCATTTTGCGGATTCCCTTCAGATTTGTCTTCTCGGTTTTTATTCTTTTCTCAAGGGAGGAACCTTAGGGAGAGGAGCATCATTAATTCTTCGTAAATGCGAATTCCTTCACAGCAAAGTATTATCAAATAATTTTATTTCCCTTATGACTTTATTTGATTTATACACACTTATAAATATTCTTTTTCTGAGTTCATTTAATCTTCTGCTTTGCTTGTATATTTTTTTTTTGTATTACAAATGTATGTTCAAGTATTTTCTGAAACAGGGAACAAGTTTTAGGTTATTTTCCAAAAGCGAATTTCATGGAAAAAGAATGGCTTAAAATTATCTGTTCTTCTAATTTCTAATTTAGACAAATATGAAAAGTTAAAGGATATAAATAATATGATATTAATATTTTAGTTTCGTCTTTTTAGTATCGACTTTCGTATGTCTTCTTCAATGTAATGTAACTTCTAACTCATATACTTCATTAATTAACATTCAATGCATTTGAAAGTTATCAACTGGGCATATATCGATTTTCAGTATTTTTGTATACCATATAGTGGTTAGATTAGGTAATTTTAATAAATAAAATCTCACGAGCGCTATCTGCCTAAAAGGAGAGATGCGTTCGTGGAAGTCTTTATAAAATAAACTTCCTCGTTCTCACATTAATTATCGGGAAAACCAGCCATGCAGCCTGTTCATTCGTCTGGATTCGAAGTTAAATCGAATAATCAGTATTTAGAAGTCTTAAATATTCGGCCACTGGTATGGGTACTATACAGTTAGGACACTTCCTTTGGTTATAAAATAGCGTTTTGTACAGAAGTTCCATGAATACAAAATTTTATCGAATCCGAACTTTAAATGTTTTAAAATCCCTTGAAAGATAAAAATAAGATGAAAAATGTTTAATCCTCTCAAGAGAGGTATACAAAATATTCTAAATTGTGATAAAAGTTTGCATGAATTGTAATTTATCCACCCTATGTGTTATTACACAAAATTGAGGCTTAAAAAATTTAGGTGTAATATTCAATATTACGAGTCGGTATATACTTTACACCGCTGCTCCTGTAAGATATTTATTTCACGGCGATGATAATTGTTAATTTTTGTTTTAATAATCTATTTTTGCATACTTGTGTTGCTTAGGTATAGAAATGGGTACTTGAATGCAGTTATTTAAGTGTGGAATCAAAGAAATCTGAAATTTCAGCAGAAATTTAACATTTTAGAAATAGAATTTAAATTTCTAGGCGCTTTCATCCAGTTGAGCATATATATATAAAATACACGGAAAAAGCTTTTGAAAGGGATTTAAATTCAATAGTTATTTTATCAAAACAATCAACAAATAAAACACTACATGAATAAAACTGTATCATTCTGTAACTAAATTAGCCTTAAAGGTACAAGAAAATGTAACTCAGCTGAAAAATGAAAATTTACTTTTTTGAAATTATTATACCTTACGTTTTAGATAATATATAAAAAGAGCATTCTTCTAGCTATGATACCACGAACTTACCCCTGCATACTTCCGATTATCGGGCCCCGTAATGACCCCTTTTTATTATTATTTTTTTAAATATAGGTGTTATTTTATCATTTTGTTCAGGAAGAAAATCCGTTAAACATTTTTTTTATCTAATACACCTTGAAGCCCATTTTTCAATTTTCATACCCTTACAGCCCCTAGAGTCTCCTTTATAAGATGGTAATATATTATTTTGTTCAGGAAAATTGGTTCTTTCTCGTTACTTCTAACGCATGAGAAAGGCCTGGCTCTTAGATATCCTCAACATGACTTTGATTCTCATATGAGGCAAACTCATATCGGATACATTCCCTTTCTTTATTTTTTGATGAATAATCTTCATCAGAAAAAGCACCTAGAAGAAAAATTTCTTTTGTTTTCCCTAGTCTCTTACATGAAAATTAACAAATAAGATCTCCTAAAAGCATACATTCAAATGAAGAGTTGTTCCATTCTAATACTCGGGAAAGGGGTTACAGAAGTACAAGCCTATTTCCCGTGTTTGTGAGCTTATTGCAATCTCGCTGTGGAGAAAGTATGACAAATTGATATCAATCACAGCTATTCATTTTCGAAGCATTCTGGATAGGGTCTAGGGTAAAACGATTTAGGCCTCCTACAAAGATGACATTTTGATGTCAGACAACAATTTTGAAATCTACGAGTTTGTCTCGGGAAAGGAGGAAATGGTTTAATTAAAACTTTATTTAAATAGAAACAAATGTGGAACTCGACTGATGTAAGGAAAGGATAAAAAGAAACTGAAATACTTTTTCATACCTGGAACATGATCAGTAACCTCCGCGTTCCACCATGAACATAACATTTAAACATAAACAACTGTATCATATTACATTATAAACAAATCTTAGAAGCAAATATTCTCACCCCACAAAAGCAGAGAATTAAAAAATAGCAGAGAAGATAACCCGTGCTCCCATCTCTCGGCGATGTATGCTCAGTATCGGCTCTGGTACTGATGTTGCTGTTGACTGATGCTCACTTGCCTGACCTATAGTTAACCCGCGAAATTCCTCGTGGCAAGGAGGGCAAGATAGCCTGTCGTTGGCAATAGCTTTGAGCACTTTACAGGTGACAGTGCGAATTAGCTCAGTTCCGCCCCTAATTTTGATGGAGATCACCCAGGGGGAACGAGGCAGAAGGTCCCCTACCACCCAGTTCTCGAGAGGACTTTCGTCTCGCCGCACATTTAGAGTGCCCTTGTGCCGCAAGGACATTATACATTTACAAACATCCATGCATTCGCCGAGATTCGAACCCGGGCCCTTCTGCACAGCAGTCAGCTACGCTAGCCACTACACCGGTTGGGTGGCCTGGTATAATTTAGATACCAATTTTTAAAGAGTATAAATAATGAACTTTTAGCTATCAGTTTTTGTTTGAAATGCAATGACTATATAAGGTTCAGAATAGGTACGTTATATATTTGAAGAGTTTGAATTTTTTCCCCTGCAATACAATTTAAGAATCTTTTAAACATGGGACCATTAATCAAGAATCATTTGATAGCTGAAAAATATTGAGTATTCATACGTTAATGCTGACATTTAGAATCAAAAGAAAACACTAGGAACTGAAGATTAAATCTCTTAGTTTTTAAAAAATAGCATTTTATACGAGGTTTAATAATTGACAAACTTACGGTATAGTTTATGTACCACTGCCATTCATAGGGTTTTAATATAGCAAAATTTCCAATACCAGTATTATGCAAAGCTATTTTATGAAGACAGTGTTTAATATACACCTGTACTTAGATACAAGGAAAGTTAAATAATGAAGTGTATAATTAAAACTCTTGAATCTTGAAATTCCCTTTTTGAGTAAAATTTGATTTGGGTTGGTTTATTTGATTATCGAAAAACACTTGATGGCTATCAGCCTAAGGGGATGAATGCCGTCGTGGAGAACGTTGTAAAGGAAATTGGCTCATATACACCTTACACATGGGGAAATCAGCGAAAACTCGGATCCAGCCAGCTCGTTCGCGGGATTGGAAATTCGGACCGAGCTACCGTGTTCAAGGATTTTACTGCTCGACTGGCTGTGGGCAGTAAAGTTCGGTAAAGCGTATTTGAATAACAGTTTTTTCTTTTTTTTTTTTTACATTTTTGAGAAAATAACGTAGGTAGACAGGATTACTTCAAGCGTTAATATGCATAAAAAGCACACTTGTAATACTAAATATTCTCACAAAAATTAAGAGTGTGGTATAAGCTGTAAATATCTCGCGATCCATATGCACAGAAATTGCAAAAATCAAGTTTTTTGTTTGTTGTTGTTATTTCAAGATAAGGAATACTTTTTTTATTTGTTGCTGTTATTTCAAGATAAGGAATACTTTTTTTATTTGTTTCTGTTATTTCAAGATAAGGAATACTTTTTTTATTTGTTGTTAGTACCACAAACCCTCTTAATATTACTTTATTTAGTTGTGAAATAAAAGATTTAGGGGTTATTTACTTTAGAATTTGACAAATCTGAATGACGAAAGAAAAGGGCAGTTCCAGTGCTTAAATCTTGAATACGATGCGCTTCTTTCGAGGATTTTAACATCCCGTTTTATAAATTTTCAACTCTTAAGTTGTGTACTTTCTATTTACAGAGTTGGAGATTACTCATTTTAGTTTTATTCATTTAATGTTAGTTTTGTCCACCATTTACGTTAAAGTAATTCTAATCAAAGAAAGTTAGGTTAAACATAATTTTACTGAAGTTTCCTAATTAGAAATTACGTTAATCAATTCATTTCAAAGTGCTTCACATTTTAAAAGTCTTAATCGTGAACTCTTATGTGATAATAAGGGTTTATACGTCAGTAAATGAAAATGCTTTTCCTAAATAAAATAATTCCTTTTCCTTTTTATGTTTTACACTTTAGAGATGTAGCATACAGTTTCCACCTTAAGTGTTCTTTATTTTATCACTCACAGCTGCATGCTTTTCTTCTGTAGACATTCGGTTTAATGTAGGAATTGCATCAATACAAATCCAAGCAAGAAACTTTAGAGCTTGTTTTTTACTGTGCCTACGCTTTCTTTTTGTATTTTTTTACGTCGTGAAGAGAATATTTAAAATGCATTTGCATATGAATAGAAGAAGTCTGTCTTTTAAGCCTGAAAAAGTCTTTTCTAGCAAAACATTTCCAAAGTTAAAAAAAAAATTAATGGAATTTAATAGGATTGATTATTTTGGAAGCAATTCATTTAAGACAACAAATTAACAATTTTATGTGAGTCTTTAATTTAAAGTTAAACACTATGTTCTAAAGATTCTTTCATAGGAAATTTAATGGCTTTTTTGCCAATGAATGATGTGAGTCTGTTTTTGTCCATATATGTACAAAAACGTATTTTAAGAATTAAAAGTTATAAAAAATACTGAAAAAAATCTAAAGTTCATCCGAATATATTTTCAAAAGATTATCGGAATGTAGCGTAAACATAGTTTTCTTTTTTTAATATAGTTTATTTCTTTAACATTTCAAACTTTTCAACTGTACTTTGATTTAACATCTGACTTTATCATTAAATTAAATTAAATACCTTGTTGATGAAAAAACGATACTTTGCAATAACTTAGAGATAAATAATTTGTTTGGTATCTTTTATATAAACTTTATGACTAACAGTTTTATAATATGCAGAAGAAAAAGTGAAACCGGAATGTGTCTTCTGTAAATATGAGTGAAAATTGTATGGTTATGAAATCAAGCTTTAGGATTTCAAAATCACAATTTGAAACATGAAATTTGGCATAAACGATCCCAGTTATGTTTTAATTAAAACAAAATAGTGAAGTAAAAAGGAACTGATTTTTTTTCTAATTGCCGAATAAGTAATAAGAAGATTTTCCATTTTCATATGATTTAAATTACAGAAGTTACGGTTTATTAAAATTTCAGGAACTGTACAGTAAAAAGCAGCTCATATGTTAGAATTCCAAATGCACACTTCGAAATGAAATTTATGTTAAAAATGCTTGGAATATATTGGTTTTAAATCACCATTTATATAAACGCTAAAATACAAAATGTTTTCATTCAGGAGATTGAGTTTTGTAATTTTAATACGGTCTTTCCTTCATCCGGTAAAACTGATTTCAAACAATAATTATGAAATTAGCAATATGTGTAACATTGAATGAGTCATGTGATCATTTACAATATGTGTTACTTATGTTTTAAATTTGAAAAGTAAATTTACGACGAGCCTTCAAGAAAAATCGCACAATGTTTTTAAAAGCCCTGATGTAATATAATATGTCAAAACCAGAGAAATTTATCTAGTAATAAAGATAAATTATTTATATATATATATATATATATATAAGCAAAAATCTATGTAAGTAATAGATTAGTTAGGGTCGCCCGAATGAAAGTTGCACTTCAGTCGGTGTGACAATAATGGCTTACTGGTAGTGATGTAAAAAAGTATACAAATTAAAAAGGAATACATACAGAACACATACGCTAAACATATAAAATTAGTAACGCAACATCTTTGGGTTTGGCGTAGATTTAAGTCAAGGTCTCAGTCTATTTCGAAGGCAAACAGGTACAGCTCCCTCTTCATAAGAAACAAAGAAACCTGCAAGCCTGCCTTATATATACATAGTTGCCTTAGATGTTGAGACAGATATCACAGCGGTTTGTGATGATGATGTATACCCTGAGTTAAGAAACTCCGGGGTTGTCTGTGTAACCAGTCTTCAACGGAAGCTTGGACCTCATATTTGCTTTCTTGAGCGGACCAAACGAATGGAAGTAACAAGGTGAAATATCAGGGCTGTAGGGAGGATGTTCCAGAGTCTCCTAGCGAAATTGCATTAACAATGGTTTGCACGTAGCAGCCACATGAGGACATGCATCATCATGCAAGAGAATAACCCCAGGTGACAGTGTCTCACGTCGACAGTTCTTGATTTATTTTTGTTCAGTTTATGTAATGCGCTTCAGTAGTTGGTAACATTAACAGCCGTGCCTGGAATGAGCCATTCCAACAGCAATGGGCCATCGACGTTGAAGATGCGCGTAGATATAACTTTTCCAGTTCTCATGAGTGATCGAGCCTAAAGCAGCGGGGATGAAGGATGTTGCCAATCCATGTTGATACGTTCGATGGCCGAATCAGCGTGATAACACCATGTTTCATCAGCGGCAATAATCCAAGAAAGGAAATGATTCCCCATTCCGTGGGACCGCATAAAATGTTTCATGGAAACACCCATGCGGGAATTCTTCTGCTTCTCTCTCAGATGTTGCGGAACTCATTACCAGCAAAGCTTTCGGTATTGTAACTTTTAAAGGAGAAATGTTTGAACTCTTCTTTTACTCACAGACATTCCATCTGCTTTCTTGCGAGTAGTTATTTACCATTATTACTCACGAGATTGTCCACAGTTGTAGTTGCTTCCTGGATACGTTTCTTTTTTTCCTATATTCGACTGACCTGGCTGGGCTCTGTCTCCGTATTACTTGAACTTTTACGAAAACGCAACACAATCAGTACTGATCTGCATCACATACACTCTGTGCCGTACACATTTTGCATGCGATGATAAATTTCTCCAACACTCACATCTTCAGCCGTAAAAAAATTCATGACTGCATGTTGACAACGTTTGGAGTTATCCATGATAAGAACGATATCGTTCACCTTGCAAGCATCTGTCGTAATGTGACGATACGGAATGCATTCCCAGCACTCAGCACCATCTAATTTTTATTTTTATTTGTTCCTATTTATTTTGTTTTTTCATTTATTTTTTTAAGTATTGTACTAATAAATACTATCTTCATTTTTGTTTACTTTTTAAAAATTAATTGCTTATTATCGCGTCGAGGATGTTTTTCACATTTCTGAAATTATTTAAAATTTAATTTCAGCTATGTTATAAAATTCATTAGCAAATTTTAAATTGGTATAAGAATTTTGTTCAAAAATGGAAAAGGAGAAACGTGATCTTTATGAATTGCTGGTAACTGTATAGAGAGATTCCAGTTCCCCTTGAAAAGTCGAGATCTTTCTGTGGAATCAATAACGACTGTATTGTTTAATTATTTAAAACCACTTTTTTAAATTTTGAATTTCATTCATATTTAATAAATTACAAATTCTAATTTTTATTTTCCACAATAGTACAAATTTAATATCAAAATTTTACTTCATATTTCCTAAAAGATAATTTCTCATTTATAATTCTCTTTCTGTCTCTCTGTATGTATATATATATATATACAATATACATATATACAATATATATATATACACTCATATATAAAAGCCATTTATCTTTTATTAATACTTCTCAAACTTCTCAAAATAAGAGTTGGTTAAAAAAGTGCTTTGTTATTAAAAACTTTATTGCTGACAAGCAGTAAAATAGCTTATTATAATTATAGTACAGTACTTATCAATTATATATTAGCAGACCAGTGCATTATGTAACAGTGCGAGTATATTTCATTATCAGTACGTTATATTTCATTTAATTTATAAGGCTATTTTCAATAAAGGAGCAAAATTTCTCTAACCTTCTTATCTTAGATAATTGTTTCTCCATCCTTTTCTTAGGAAATGAAAATCGAAGAAATTGTACAAACTCGTTGCCCCCAAAGCGTCTCCGAGTTTGGCTTTAAAGCGTTTAGTTGAAACTTGCTGCTAAAACCTGTTTTCTGGTCAAAGACACGGTGACAAAATAATTACAAAACTTTGTCAAACTATTCTTTAGAAATTGCTTTCGTTCCGAAATGGCAGTTTACAGGGCTCAATCTGCTTAAAGCTGTAGTGAAATTGGGAACATGGGTTTGCATGTGTATGAGGGAAAGAATAATGCTCAGTAAATTGAAATATTTATCTTGACACTTGAGAAACTATACAGCAGATTTTGTTCATCAGCATTCCTAAGTAAAACTAGAAGTATATAAATGGAAGTAGTTACGTAACAAAAGAGACCTTCCAAAATAGATGTCTAGGAAAATTCTAGGAAATAAACATCGTTTTTAAGGTAGTATTATCGAAAAAACAGAAGAGTAATAAGAATAGAATTTCTCACATTCGTTCTACTAAAAATCCAGTTGCCCGGAATAATTGAGATCGCTGCCTGAATGGATGTTGGAAAAATCTCTAACTGGTTTTAATTATATCTGAAGCCCATATAGATGTTTATTTCAATCAGATGCAGAAGAATTTACTTTTTTTATCAAACTTGTTACTACAAAATAAAAGTTAAAATTATGAAATACTGTAATGAACCTTGTGCATATATAAATAATTTAGTTCGGAGTATTAAGATATTTAGATGATCGGAATTTACATGCGCTTTGCATTATGTTGTGTTTTACGTTCTTAGTAGTCTGAACTCCAACTACTGATTGTACTCTGTGATACTGTGAAGAGTTATACGAACATTTTTGGCGAAAATTTCAGAAGTGTGATATATTTCTTTTGGCAAAATATATTTTATAAAACTATCATCGATTCTGCGTGCATTCAGTTTATTACGAATCCGCACGCAAGCAACAATACTTTATGATTTTTGTTCTGGCAAACAAAATTTTCAACTAAAATGAGAAAAATGAAATTTATTTTTTATTATCAAGCAGGTTTGGGATGCTTTAGGGCGACATCTAGCTACTCTCAATCTGCCCCCTCAGACCCTTGTCGCTGGACTGAATTACCAATGCTCAGCGTCTCTACTGCTAGAGAGGCCGCGATGAATGCGAAAAGCATAAATTACAATTTTGTGTTCAACAGAATATTCGAAAGTGAACTCTTTTTTAAAATTTATTTGAAGAAAATACTTTAAGCATTTACTTCACTGAATATTTGATGTTAAGATTGCGATCTTCCTTGTTCTAAAATTAATCGTTTAGTTGATCACTGCAAAATACTCAACGCCTATATGCTAAGAGATACGAAATTTCATGAAGGACATTTTAAACGAAACTGGCTTCAGTTCGAGATACTGTTTCCGTAATTGTCGTACACATCATCGTTAGTTTACGCGAAACTTATGAGCGGCTTGTTAAAAATTAGACGAGATGAAAGATCTTTTAGAATATAGTATTTTAATACTCCTCAGCACAGTGCAACAGGTTCATTTAAAATACGCAACATCCACAAAATAAACGTTACAACTGAATTCAATCTGAAACAATTTTATAGCCTCTTGTGGAAAGTGCCATGCCTATTCATGTATTACGATCATTTGAAAGACAACGAAAAATTACTGAATCTGAACAAAATATTTCGAGCCTTGATGCAATTTGAATTTCTGAAAAGCGAAGTTCAGTCAGAAGAAAAAATAAAATTAAGCAGAGCGGACATTTTTTCTCCTTCTGAGCGTAAGCACTTGGTAACCAGCCAAAGTATTCCTTCCGGGTCGGATTTGATGAATCATGATGAAATACCTTTTTGTTCGTTTTGTTTAAAAGATCATGAAACGAGTAAAAGCGTTTTATATTCCGTTAGATGAAAAAATGTCTGCGGTAAAAAAGAAAAGTTTATGCAGAATATGCTTGGTTAAAGGTCACCTCAGTAAGCAATGTAGATCAAATGTTAAGTGTCAGATCTGTTCAAAAAGGCATCTGATTTTTTTCCTAGTCTTGAATGTAATAAAACTAGTGAAATCCATAAGCAGGAAAATGATGAGAAAAGGGAGAAAACAATAGACTCTTTGCATTCGCATGCTACGAATGAAGGTTTCCTTCAGAGCTTGGTTGTAAACATAGAGGCTAAGAATAAAAGGCGTAAAGCTAGATTAATGATTGACGGGAAGTTCAAAAAGTTATGTTTTAAGGTCTACCGCGGAAGAAATGGGTTTTGACTTCCAATGAGAGGAAGGATTTAGTCATTCTTTATTTCGTGGAACAAAAACTGAAATCTATAAACATAAATGTTACAAGAGGTATTTGGGTAGCCTTGATGGTAATTATTCGTGTACATTAGATGCCGTAGACCATGATGTTATTTGTAATATTTCAAGCGTAAGATATGGTTCTTGGATTAGCGAATTAGGAAATAAAGAAATACGCTTAACTAATACCCAAGAGAATCCAGGCCCTATTGAAGTACTGTTAGGGGCAGACGTTGTAGGGAAGTTATTTACTGATAAACGAGAAGAACTAAAAACAGGCTTAATGGCTATAGAAACGAAATTGGGCTGGACGTTGATCGGTAAAGTACCCCATTCCGAACATCAACACAATGTAAATATGACTGTAGTTTCTATGTTATCTCAAGAAGACCTGCCTATTTCATCGCTGTGAGACTTAGAGAAATTGGGTATCCGAGATCCTGTTGAACAAAAAACTAAAGAAGATTCGAGAAAAGCTGTTGTGTTTCATTTCCAAGAAACAGTTCGGCAAATAGAAAATGGCAGATACGAGGTTAATATGCCTTGGAAAATTGAGCATGCAGTCATACCTGACAATTATGACCTATCATTGAAAAGACTCGAATCTACTACGAAGAAGTTAGAGAAAATGGGATATCGTGAAAAGTATCATAAAGTCTTTAATGAATGGATGCAGGAAGGAGTGATTAAAGAAGCTCCCTAAAAGGAGTTATCTTTACCCATTGCTCATTATCTCCCACATTGTCCAGTTATTAAAGAAACATCCTCACTATCTTCCATGAAAAAAAGGCCTGTTTTCGATGCTTCGGCAAAGCTTCCTAATCAGACATCTCTAAATAATTGCTTAGAGACTGGAATTAATTTTATTGAAACTATTCCTCCTATTCTAGCAGGATTTGGCTTATATGAAATTAATGTTATTTCAAACATCAGAAGAGCTTTTTTACAGATATCTCTCTAAATGAAAGAAATCGAGATTTTTTACGATTCCTTTGGTATGATGATGATGGTAGAGTAAAGACATTTCGTCACGCCCGTGTCGTATTTAGCATTACCTGTAGTCCGTTTTTGATGATGGCTGCTATTGACCATCATTTGTCCAAAGAATCGTGGAAAGGAAAATATTCTGAAGAAGTACTGAAGAAACTACGAGACAGTTTTTATGTTAATAATTGCGTGACAAGTATATAGACAGCTTCAGATTTGAACACCTTCATTGAATCCCCTACAAACATAATGAAAGAAGGTATGTTTGATCTTAGAGGATATGAAAGCCCCGTTATTCCTCCTTGTTCTCTACAGCACCTAAGTCGCATGTATTGGGACTGCTGTGGAACAGAAATTCAGATACATTAGAAATCGATACCAAAGCCTTGAAATTCGATGAGACAGAAAAAATAATCAAATGAAAAATTCTTTCACTTATAAGTCGTATATATGATCCTATAGGCTCTCTTTCACCTGCTATGATACAAGCTAAGCTTTTACTTCAAGTTACATGGAAAACGAAAGAATCTTGGGATGATGAAGTAAACGGAGAAATTAAAGCGAAATTTCTGAAGTGGTTCAAGCAAATGCACCATTTGAAAAATATAAAGATTTCAAAATTGTTAGGTGTCTCTATGGAGTTACGCTTGAGCATGCATACTTTTGTAGATGCAAGCCGTACAGCCTATTCAGCGTGCATTTTTCTAAGAAGTGAAGCTCCTGATGGCTTAGTGAAACTTCAGTTACTTGAGGCCAAGTCACGGATAACGCCACTGAAGAAAATTACCATACCACGACTAGAACTAATGGCAACCACAATCGGAGCTAGGTTGTTGAAATCTCTGAAAAATGCTTTAAAAGTTGACGAATATGAAACATTCTTTTAGACTGATTCTTCAACAGTTCTTACATGGATTACATGGCAAGAACCTTGGTGTATATTCGCTAACAACCCAGTGAATGAAATCAGAAAACTCACAATTCCCGAAGATTGGTACCATATTTCAAGTAATCAGAACCCAGCTGACCTTCTATCGAGGGGATGTGGATGCGAACGACTTCAGAAATCCATGTGGTGGCAAGGACCACCTTGTTTGAAGAATTCAAAGGAGCAGTGGCCAAAGCAAATAGTAAATATCAATGAAAAGGAAGTGGAAATGGAAAAACGTCGCACTGGGGTCATATCTGCTAAGAACTCAGAGGTCGAGTCCATTGTATCACTGGGGTTAGCAAGAAAGTTTTCGAAATTCTGAAAGATACTCCGAATTTTAGCTTGGGTGTTACGTTTTCAATCAAAGACCTGAGAAAATACTCTTTTATTAAAGAAGAACTGCTGAATGCTCAAAAGGTACTTTTCCGTTCTGTACAAAAAGAATGTTTCGGTGACGAAGAGATGCGAAGGAATTTGATAAATCTTGATGTTTATGAAGATGATGAAAGAATTTTACGACTGAAGTCCAGATTAACAAATGAAGATGAAACTCAGGATTTTATTTCTCCAATAATTCTGCCTTCCAAACATGTGATAGTAAGAAGATATATTGAACAAGAACATAATGCGAACAAACATGCTGGGACATCCACTCTCTTAACCATTCTGCGTGAGAGATTTTGGATTTTAAAAGGAAAATGAACCATTCGCAGTGTAATCAGCGAATGTATCACCTGTAAAAAACAAAGAATTAAAAATCTTGAGATACCTTTTCCGCCCCTTCCAAAATACCGAACTAGAATATCAGCTGTTTTCCAGGTATCTGGGATTGATTTAGCTGGCTCCTTGTTGGCCAACTCTAACGAGAAGATTTGGATTGTCCTGTTTCCTGTGCAGTATTCAGAGCCGTGCATTTGGAGCTGATACTTTCTCTAAGTACAAATGCTTTGATCCAGGTTATACGAAGATTTGTCGCAAGGAGAGGACGAATATCTGTATTGTATTCGGATAATGGTTCTAATTTCACCGGGTTAAATACCGCTTTGAAGAGCCTGGACTGGAAGAAGATTCAAAATGAATTTGAAGTGAACGAAATTCGCTGGAAATTCAATCTACCCGCCTCCCCAAGGTGGGAAGGGTTCTGGGAACGTTTGATTGGAATTCTCAAAGATCTCCTGAAAAAGGACCTTGGACGTTCTTCTCTGACATATGAGGAACTACAGACTTTAGTTTGTGAATGTGAATCCATTATGAACAATAGACCATTAACCTATGTGTCGGAAGAACCAGAGCTCAAAACTCTGACTCCTTCTATGTTCCTTCAGGACATTCGTAGAAATGAAGTTCCTGATTTAGATCAAACCGAAAAGATCAATATTATTAAAAGATATAAATATCTTCAGAAAGTAAGAGATCATTTGAAACAAAGATTTAGAAAAGAATATTTAGGTTTCCTTCGTTCTTCAGTTTCCAAGAGACGTGACAAAATTAATGTAGGAGACATCGTGTTAATTGGCACAGATAATAAAAACGACTATAATGGTCCCTACGAAAAGTACTGGAACTTTTCCCTTGCAAAGATGGAGTTATCAGACTTGTTAAATTAAAAACTCCTAACGGAAATGTATTAAGACCAGTACAACAACTATACCCTCTAGAGATAACACATAAATGTGAATCTATTATTCATGATCACGAACTTGTTCCTGATGCGGTAAGTAATCAGCATTCTGAAATGTAAAATGATTTTAATGAACTTACTCCTGTTCAGACTCGCTCTGGTCGACTAGTAAAACCCGTTGAAAGACTCAATCTCCAAGTACAAACTTTTATCGACTTTGAAAAAACTTGAACTTCATTTAACATTTGTGTTAGAAATTTGAACTCTAAAATTTAGATTTAGTTTACATTTTCATAAATTTCTTTAAAATGTTCTACTTGTATTGTATATGAAATTAATATGGTTTTGTAATTTTTTTAATGTTTATGATTTTGCTTTTGAGTATTCTCCCAAAAACTCAAGGCAGGGAGAATGTTGGAAATTTAGTTGCTCTGGAATGGCAACGCAAGATAGATTGTTATTCTAAAGATAAATGGCTGAATTCAGTTGTAACGTTTATTTTGTGGATGTTGCGTATTTTAAATGAACCTGTTGCACTGTGCTGAGGAGTATTAAAATACTATATTCTAAAAGATCTTTCATCTCGTCCAATTTTTAACAAGCCGCTCATTATTTTCGCGTCAACTAACAATGATGTTTACGACAGTAATATTAGTTACTCATCTACTGGTGATTTCTCTGATGCTCGTAATTTGTAGGCTTTATTTTTATATTTATTGAGACTATAAATCCAGAGAAGTGCCATCCAGTTAGTTGCAGCTTTGAAGATAACCTGTCAGTTTCACAATGATATTCCCAAATGTAGTATTTATACTAATACAAATATCATTTTGAAGACGAAAACTGTACAAAGTTCTACCCTAGAGAATAATTTAAATATTAACAATATAACATATTGGAAGATATGTAGCAGTTTTACCATGTGACCAGCTTATACTACACTGGTTTCTAAAAGTTAAGCAACAAATTGAAAAATCCTGACAAATCGACTAAACGTAATACGAAATTCTAGAAATTTGGATATGTTACAAATAAAAGTAAACTGTGTGGAATATCCGATATGAGGATCCGATCCGAATGTTTGTCCGATATGAGGATATCTATTTCGGGTACCGATATGAGGATAAAATTAAGCAAGCCTGTGTCTAGATTGGGCCGTCACTGGTTCAGTAAAAGATTTGCCTAAGAAGGCCACAGCTTTAAAGTTTGATGAGATGAATGTTCCAAAGTACAGGTGATGGCAAGAAAGGAAGCCTTTGTAAAACATTTTAAGGGATACTGCGGTGTTATTTTGGGGATCTGCTGCCTAAGCAGTACTTCCCAGAGGAACTACAGAGTTCCTTACGGAACATTAGAATGAACGGTATATGAAATGTGTCCCTTGAAGGATATGGAGAGTGAAAGAAGACCATGGACGGTGAAAAGAAGAGAAGAGGCGCTTTGTCTATGAACCAGCTAGTCATCAAGCGTCAGGTGCCATCTTCAGCACTACGAGAAAATGCAGGTCGGAGGTCGGGAAGAAGAGTGTATGTAACTGTGAGAGTAGCGTCACCTTCCAGATGGTGCTCCCATCCAGGCAATACACGAGAAAAAAAACTCTACAGAATTTAAGAATAAGCATCATGAAGCGTAACAAATAGTTTGGCTATGAGTAGGTGAAGGGTGCAACCTCATTTTGGGTGGCAAGTCCTTTTCGCTGTAGAACATGTGCAGCATATGGATGAATACAAATACAATCCACTAAGATTTCATTATTGAGAAGTATAGTGAAGTTTACATGCTGTTGGCTACTGCCATGTTGTAGAATTTCACATTAAGCTTGTTTAAGTATTCCTTTATCGTGTCAAATTTCAAATCATGTTATAAATTTTCATTTCATTTGAAGTAAGGGACACCAGTGATAATCTTTTAAGTGATACTAGTGATAATCTTTCTTCACCAGTCATAATCAGTAAGAGACACCAGTGATAATCTAATAACAACGTTTTGCAGGACTTTCCCTTTGAGAATTCCTTTTCATTTCCTTTTGCGCTTGCCAAGAATGGTGACGGATAAGTAAAAGTTGAAAAGATCAAGTGGATAAAAGCGTAAATAAAGACTTATCCGTAACTGTTTTGTAAAGATGTAACTTAAGCGCAAGATGGAGTCATCTGAGTCTTAAGTGAAGCTGGCTCGTATTTACTTTGCATATGAAAGCAAAACCCCGATAGCACCCATGAGACCATTCTGTTCGATAAGGCTCGAATTCCAGTTGAATGCAATGTCTTATCCACTCGGTCACTGGCAGGAATAGCTTTCGGATAGCTTAAAAGTTTCTCTTTAAATAAAGCAAAATAATTTCATGTTTATGAACAATCTCATGCAATGGAAGAATTTTCTTCAAAATATAGGAGCATTTTAGTTTTTAAAATTTGTAGCATACGTTTTGTAGCATATGTTTGTTTTATGTATAAATACAAATTGAACTTGTTTCAGAGCAAATAATTATGTCGTTATTTCTAGTCAAATGTATGTGACAGAACATTGACTTACTAATTCAAACCTGTTAGCTCCCAAGAAATAATTGCTAAGAAATAGTCTTTTAAACCCTCCTAGTTTTATCGACATAAAATTTTGTATCAAAAGTGGTTTCTTTATTTGTTATATATGCAAATTTCCGCTAGATCCTGATCAATCCGGCTCTCCAGCTGCCGAGTGGCGAAGTCGTTGAGCAACGGTAGTCCAGTTCGTGGCTCGAATCTTGGCAGACGGGCTGACTGCATGGGAACTTTTCATGATTTCCTATGTATAGCATGTATATTACCCAGTTTCCCTTAGAACATACTTCATGAAGGCATCCGTTCTCTTGGGCAGGTAGTCGTTGAGTGATTTGCCTTAATCAAATAAACCAAACCAAACATGAGCAATCCGATTTCGGACTAGATATATATTGTAATAGAAGGAGTCAATAAATAAAGCGAGGAAGTAATTTTGGAATATAATCAGAATAATGTTGCTTATTTACGACGTTTCCGTACAAATTTGAAATTTTAAATAATTGAAATTAGCTTATTATTCTTACTGTTATTTAATCAAAAAATTAATGCTTTATCTTTTATAATTTATTTGGATATACTTTACTAATAAGCTAAATATCTTCAAGAATTTAAGTTATACTTATGGCATTTGTTCCTGAATTTTCCTTCATTTCACGCGCTTAATAAGTCGTCAATTTAGAATACCGTTATTATAAAGGATAAATATTAGTTAAATGCCGAATTCATTCACTTTATCCGAATTCGAAATACGAGGTATTTCTATTCTACCTAAGGACAGTACATTTTATAGATATGGACAATTAAAGGCTTTGCAGCTAAATGGACAGCAGGTTTAAAAGACAATTAGTCTCTAATTCCCAAAGCTATGATGTAATCTTATTTTGAATGGCTCAAATTTCCCATTTAAATTCAGAGTATTCATCAACGTTAGTAAATTATTTCATTGTCATTTAATTCCGTTTACATTTAATATGCCCTTCAGTGAAATGCATAAAATTATTTACAGTATACGTAATATTTTCTAACTCACGGTAAATGATGCCTTAAGATCGTATATCACAATGTTAACCGATCATCGTATCCATTGCCATGCATTAATTTAATGCTTTCTTGCTTGCTAATTAGCATTAATGTGAGCATAATCTAATGTTAATATGTTTGTGAAATCTTGAATGCTTGCCAAGGAATTTCCTCTAATATAAATCCTCCATTCTAAGAAAATTGTTTACGAAGGAATTTTAACTGTACTCTTATCGAATGCAAAGAGCAAACTGTTTTACTGTTTTAAGTTACTTAATGCAACATAAAAATTAATTCATTCATTGTTTCTAAAGCTTAACTTAAATTTACGTATAGACTGAAAAAAAACTCTCTTTAAATAGATTTTAAAATGTATCAAGATGGTTTGGTTTATTGAGATTACGACAAAGCCCACTGAGGATATCTGCCTAAGGGTAGGGATGCTTTCGTGGAGGACTTGCTAAGGAAAATTAGCTCGCATACATATTACACACGGGGAAACCACGAAAGCACCCATGCAGCTAGCCCTTTCATGCGATGTGAACCAAACTACAACTGTACAGCGACTTTACCACTCGGCGACTGGTGGGAACATATATTAAGATGGAAAATATGGGTAATATGCAAAAAATAATTGGATTTCAGCGAACAAATTTTGTCTCAATGATGTCAAAAATCTGACTTATCCTACTTTTTAATGTAAAATCTATCTAAATTTTAGCATTGTTCCAAATGTTCCAAATCTTACTTTTTAATTTTACACATGAACGTTTTTCTTATTCGAGTTTGTTACAATAGAGAAAAACGGACCAACTTCAGGAAAAAAAAATACTTCCAAACTGCTCCATATAGGTAACTTAAAATTAATGTTATAAATTGAATTTTCGAGGTTTACATCAATACTTTTCAAAAGGATATTCCTTCACATTTCATATCAGAAATAATAAGAACTATTATTAGTTAATAGAAATGTTTGAGAAGATAACTTAATGACACAAATATTCAAGGAATTCACTCACAAAATTTGAAATAGACAGTATCATCCTTTATTTTATTTCTGTTAACAGACATTACACATACATATGAGAACTTACATATTCTACCCGAATGGACATTCTTGCCATCCACATACATACACTTCACCAACCCGAGCTACCAGCACATACTCAATCAATGGTCCTAGCTTTCCACGTTGTTCTTTTCTAGTCGTAGTTGCCAGATCGCTCTAGTTACATTATACTCTCATTACATCTTGCCGTCACTTCACTTCTGCCTTAACAAGAAGTAATAAAGACATCATGAAATATTTTATTGTTTTTATCAGACGAATACTTCCATAATTCATAAATTTTCATTTTTAAAGAGTCTTGTTTGGAACTGAATTTTATAAAAGAATAGCTTTCTACATTTATGTAACTCAATTTCAGGAAAATTTGGATGGAATTACTCATTTTTATTAGACTTACCTTTCATTCAAAGTTTGTCCTAAAAAATTCGGATTGACGCATATACGTAATTTCCAGCTTCATTAATATATTTAATCCTAAGGATCATGTTATATAGAGTGTTTATAAAGTCTCTATACTGTTTTACTTAAGCAGGCTTTATTCTGAAATATAAGTTATTTACATGAAAATGCAACATAATAGAACACTAAATTAGTACAATTTAATGTGGTCTCCCTGAGTACATAAGGCATAGATGCCATCATTCCACTATATTCCGAATCACTTATGTAAAACTATTGGAGTAATTTAACCTGCTTGCAGGCATAATTCGCTGTTTTAATTGTTCAATGCTGCCAGTCTTCACTCGGTACACTTTGGACTTGACAAAACCCCATAGGAAAACGTCTAGGAGACTTCTGGTGATTGTGGAGCTCAAAGCCGTTAAGAGCCACGGCCATTCCACTATCAGCAAAAGTTTCATTAAGATAATTACGCACAATAATGGCAAAATGGAGAGGTGCCTCATCCTGTTGGTAGACAACAGTGTCATCTGATACTAGCTGTGGCTCAAAGTATCGGTGCAACATATCGAGATAAATTTTTCCAGTGATGGCCCTTTTTACAAACATGAAAGGTCCACAGAGCGTATTTATTCCAATCTATACATTAACTTTAAGTGTGTTTCTCTGAGATTCGTATAACACGTTTGGGTTGTTCATCGGCCCTTATCTCGCAATTATGCCTATTAACATGACAGCTGAGATCGAATGTGACTTCGTTGCTGAAGAGAACATTCTCCATTAAGTTATCATTCTCCACAGCTTCCAACAAATCATAACGCTTGCCCTGCTGAGCTGCATAGTCCTCGGCTTTAATCTTATGCACAGTTTTAACGTGGTAGGAATTCTTGTTTAAATGACAGCGTAGAGTTTTCCAAACAGTAGTATTCTAAATACTTAGTTCCCGGCTGAGTCTTCCTATAGATGCATGGAAGATTCACGTAATCGCTTCTTGTACGCTTTGCTCAATTTGTGTCGTTACTGAAGGTCTCCCAGAACAGTCTTCATCTTTAACACTACCAGTTCGCTTGAATTTGCTTACCAAGATTTTAGTATCTGCTCTGGTAGGGGCTGGTTTTCTGAATTTTATTCCTTTTATTAATTATTTGTGGGCGATTAATTCTGCGGCATTTTATTGATTTTATTAATTATTTTATTGCTTTTATAAATTTTATTTATTTATTTATTATTATTATTATTATTATTATTATTAAATAATTAATTATTATGATTATTATTATTTATAATTTTATTAATGAATTTGCGGGCAAAGTCTTCCTGCACCTGTAGATAAATTAATCCACGTTTATGGACGCAAACAATGGCTATTCTTGCCTCTGTTGACAGAATTCTTTCAAATCACCTCCAAAGAAATTGGAATTAAAACGTATTTCTCAAAAATGTATAGACTTTATAAACACTCTGTATTATTCTCATGCATGAAATTCCATTTTAAATCAAATGCTATCTAACTAGGGATTGCAATTTCGGACCAAAAGTTCAATACCGGTATTGGGTATTTTTTAAGTCTTATTACCGATAATAGGAATTTTAAAAAAAGAAAGAAAACACAGGTGTTTCTTTGTTTTATTAAAGAAATTAAATATCACAAAAAATCATGTGTAATATATAAATTACAAAAGTATATAAAGAATAACAAAAAAGTGAAGAAAAAAGGAACATCGGTTACAGCCGAAAACATGGCGGCAAAAACATCGCGGACGAAAATGTCGCGGAGAAAACAACGCAAGGCGAAAACTTCGTGGCACAAAACATCGTGAGAGAAAATAAAGCAGAGGAAACATCGCAGTTCTAAAACATCATAGTGCAAAATATCGCCGTTCAAAATAAAGCAGTTCAAAAATGTCGCAGTTTAAAAATATCGTCGTCGAAAATATCGTCGTAAAAAATAAAGTACCTACAAAACATCGCATGACGATAACATTTCAGACATGCGTTTTTCAGGCTTTAATAATTGTAAATCGATATTCGTATAAGGATTTATGAGAGCAAGGTGGAAAGAAGGATAATTTTTTACTTTCATACTTTTTATTAACTAACAAATTTTTAAAAAACAAGAAATTTAAACAAAACAAGAAATAATTTTCACTATAAGAGCATCAGATTAACAAAAGTGAAGGAAATAATCTCATTAACTTAGCAATTTTTTTATAGATAAGTTCATGCAGTTATTTATCTTTCTTTTTCAATTTTTTTTAGATTATACTTTTTATGAAAAATTGTTATGTAGTGATTTTTGGTTAGTTTAGAATTATGGATTAATGTGTAGTTAATTGCAGTTGTTTGTTAATTAATTATTGAGTGAGTAAATTATATGCATTAATTTATGCTTATTCTAAAATTTTCTTCACGAATTGTATTGCTTATATTATTGAATCAATTATTTGTATGCGAGTTAAACAGAGTTCTCATTCTTACGTTACGCGTTCGTTAGTTCGGGAGAAGGAGAAAATGGGAAATCGGTTGTTTCTGCGTAATATTTTAAATTTAAAAATACTTCCTTTTTATTCACATGGTTGAAATTTATACCTCTTAAAGAGAAAAAATTTACCCTTCTTATGAATCTACTTTCATGACTGTACGTCGCCCCGTTGGAGAATTATGCCCATTTAATTGCTAAAATTGTTGAATTTCGTGTCTAAAAATTTATTCTGCTATAAGCGTCGTTTCGGAGCACTTTTTCGTCAAGGTCATGTACTGCGTCCGCTTGCGTGGTACGGGTGTGGTAGGTTTGTCACATTCTTTTCCCTCACCCCTCCTTGTTGGCGAAGGGGGTGGCGAGGGTGGAATTTTTTTTGGTGTGAAGAAGGAAAAACTAAGTTTTCGCAGCACTGTTTTGTGTTTGGCGAGATTTGCATACTAATTCACCAAATTTGGTGATTTTCGGAAATTCTGGATTCGGGACGAATGAAATCGTCATGCAAGGCCATGTTCACTCTCTTTGCCTTGGATTCGCAGCTGAAAGAAGACGCTTCGATTTTTTTCCTTCCTCTGGAAGAGCTACTATGTTGACCCAGGGAGACCGGTAGAATTATGCCCATTTAATTGTCCGGGCTTCGTCCGGAAAAAGCGGCCTTCGGCTTGTTGCTTGCTCCCATTGAGGAAGAGATGAAGAATAAGAAGGAGATGTACTTCTATTGTTTTTCTTCGAATCTCAATGCATTTTCCACCAGAGCTTGACGTTCCTTGAATCCCGCTGAATTCGGCTTCGTCCAGATCTCTCACTTCGAAAACATCCATGCACTTATCATCATCCTACTAGGATGGGCCAGATTAACATCGATAGCTGGCAAGATTTACGTTCGACGGAGTGCCTTTTACTACTACATCAGCCTACTGGTTGTCTGGGAAAGAATTTCAGCAGATAAGTGCCTTCGTTTTTGTCCATAGTTGTAGCGTTTTGTAAAAGTAAATTAAGATTTAAAATTTCAATGATAACCGACACCTTTTGTTACAATGGGTAACGCTTAATTAAGCCTCAAAAGTTTTTTCCTTCGAGTGAGTTCAACCTAGTTTGTTCTGTTCCTCCTTTCACCAGAAATTTTAGTACGGCATTCAACCTTAATTCAGTGAACATGTATTTCTAAATAATAAGGATAAGTAAATTCACACAAATATTGGAAGAGATTTGATTAATTGAAGGAAAATTTCTAGCTATGATTTATTAAAGTAAGGAGTAATAATATGTATATTTAATTTCCAATTAAATTCTATTTAACTTTAGTCAAGGTTTTTCTGCTGGATCTTAAATCCAGGCTGTGTATTTAAGCAATTGTTGCACTAGTAATCTATTTAGGATTTTTAACCTTAACTTGGAATGTAATTAAAATTTATATATAATGGATTAAGACAGGATATTAAATTTGTAAACTTATCTAAATTTTACCTTTTTACTTTAAGTTGTTACTATTTTTGATTGAGAATTAACTTTAACTTTTGCAAATTAAGGAACGATTAAAAATTTAAATTCTACTTTACCTTTAATTGAGTAATTGAATGTAGGGTTAAATGTAATCATTTTTCTCCAACGGGTCTACATGAGTATGTAATATTTTTCTAACTGCCTAAGGGATTTGCTAAATTTATGTATGTAATTTTTACCTGAGTAAATTAAGAAATTTCTTGAACTAAGTAATCTCTATCTATATTGGTAAAGACACCATGCTCGGTGATTCATTAAATTCCTGTGTATTTGTATGCTGGCCAGCAGAGTTTTGATAACTGCATATGAAACTTTAATATTAATTTTTACGGTGTAAAATTTTGATAAATTCATCTCGGTGCATATTTGAAACTAACAATATATATATATTATAATTCTAAATGCATTATTTTAAGTTGTCAATTGAACACTCCATAGATCTAGAAATTTAAGTTGAAAGATTGAGTGTCTTCCTTTAATGCTGCAATAAATATCCTTGGTTATATATATATATAATTGATTCAGAGTTTTTCTTATGATGACTTGTGTGAATGTTCTTAACACCAGTGCTCCTGCTTGGTCTTAGGGGTTGTTCGGGTTAGTAAAACACAACGCAATATGAATTTTGGTTTTGATATTATTGTAGGCAAATTATTGTAACAGTTAGTATTTAACATTTAGCACCTAACAACTGGTGCCTTGACATATATTGTAACGTAACATTTTGATATATTTTGAACATAACAAAATTAATAGTAAAGCTCTCTAAAAAGTAATTTATTTATTACCTTTGTAGTTAAATATGTCCATTTAAAATTCTATTTAGTGCTATAAGTTGCATTAATTTTCTATGCTTAAGTTTCCATTTTACATTTTCAGCAAAAATTTAATAAAAATAATAAATAATATAAAAATATGAAATAATAAATATGAATAAATAAAGAATAAATAAAATGAAATATATTAATAAAAAATATGAAAGTGAAATTTATCCTTCTTTCCATCTTGCGCTCACAAATCATTATGCAAGTTTTTACAATTATTAAAGGATAACGTTAAAGCCTCAAAAACGCATGTCTGCGATGTTATCTTGAAGCGATGATTTGTAAGTAATCAAATTCGCTGAAACAACCTTGTATTTGGCATACATTTACTAAAAACACTCAATCGATTTCGAGGGCAGCTACACGTCCCTCTTCATCAGAGAACAAAATATCTAGAACGGGAAAGAAACCTCAGTAACGGCTTTTTATACTCTTGGGTAGAACCACGCGCGAGGAGGCAACGCCATCTATCGGCAAAAATAATCATCAAGAATTAAGTTAATAGAATTTTAACCCGCGAGAACTCGCACCGGGTATGACATGCCCGATCGATTTTCATTCAATGGTTTTATTACTTTCTTCTTATCGAATTAGGCCAGAATTTCGTGTAGCTGTATTTAAGGTTACATTCTTTCAGCAGGGCAAAAACTAGTTCTGCTCTAAAAATAGATTTTGAGAAACAGGTGTCGAGGGTATGCCATACCCGTGCGAGTCCTCGCGTCAGTTCGTCACAATTGATGAAAAACTCGAACCTTTTCGGGGGCGGTGCAGATTCAGGCAGTATATGCCCAAAAAGCCTTCTAAGTATGGCATCAAGATATTTGCACTAGTAGATTCTAGAGTATTTTATACCTGGAATATGGAGATTTATGCTGGTAAGCAACCCAATGGACCCTTCAAAATAGACTGTAGTTCGAAAGCCATTGTGATGCGGTTGATGACACCGCTTTTCAATTCTGGACGCAACTTGACAACTGACAGCTGGTATACGGGATATGAGCTAGCACAAGAACTTTTGAAAAATAAAATTACAATGGTTGGAACACTTAGACAAAATAAAAGGGAAATACCGCCTGAATTTTTGGTGAAAAAGGCGTTGTACTCTTCAGTCTTTGGATTTCAAAAAGAAACAACAATTGTTTCGTATTCTGCAAAAAAGAACAAAAATGTAGTTGTGCTGTCCACAATGCATACTGATGACAAAATAGACGAAACCACCATGGAATTGAAAAAGCCAGATATCATTACGTTTTATAATCTTACGAAAGGAGCTGTGGACGTTGTGGATGAAATGGCTGCAGCATACACTACAGCAAGGATATCAAATCGTTGGCCAATGGTTATTTTATTTTCATTGTTGAATGTGACTGCTATTAATGCCAGGATTTTGTTAATGTCCATCAAAAATCCTCCCACACAGTTCAAAAACAGGCGTTTCTTTTTGAAAACATTGGGACTGGTTCTTTCAGAACAACACAGAAATCGCAAGCCTCAAGGAAAAACAACGCATCCAAGCACTTCTAAGGAACTGGAGATCACTAATATTGAACCGCCTGCAAAAAACTCAAAGCAAATTATAAGCGATGTGTATTTTGTCCATGTAATAAGGACAGAAAATGAAGGTTTATGTGCCAAAAATGTGAAAAAAACCCTCTGTGTTGAACATCAGTATGTAGTTTGTCCAAATTGTCTTTAAATACGTAAGTATGTTATTAAATTCACTAAAATTCTTTAATTTATTATTTTGTGATATATAATTACATAAAGTTTGCTTATAAGCAGTATTAATAGATATTTAAATAGCAAAAATGAACTAGGGTATGAGATACCCGGCGCGAGTTCTCGTGTTTGAAAATGGGTGCGTGTTCTCGCGGGTTAAAAGCGCTAGGAAGGACTGGATTAGACTTAAAATCGTCCACTAAACTTGCTAAATCTTTGTGAATATGAAAAGCCTCAAGAAAACCCAATTCACCAACGGAAGAAGCTTTATGGATAATTTTTGCAGATCCAAAGTCAAAATTATGATTAAATTTCCACCTATGATACGCTATTGAAGACTTGTTAATTTCGCCCTTTCGGACAATCCAATTGAAGGATTAGCTATGGGTAATCCTCTCAGTCCTGTACTTTCTGACATTTATATGCACTATTTTGAGGTAAAATTATTTGATAAACTATCTTTTCGTCTGTGGATTCGTTATGTAGATGACACTTTCGCACTTTTTGATGGTAATAAAGAAGATTTATCCCAAATTTTATCTATTATAAATTCTATTGATCCAGCCATCCAATTCACTCTTGAAATTGAATCCAACAATTCCCTCCCCTTCGTTGATATTCTTATAATCCGCAATAAATTGATTTTAGCACTACTGTGTACCGTAAACCCTTTGCAGTTTGCTTACCACTCCATGCTAAGTCATGCCACCCTATTAAGCAAAAAACGGCTTCTTTTTACTATTATGTATTTCGCGCGCTCAAAGTTTGTTCCACAGAATCCTTGCTTACCAATGAACTTAATTATTTAAAAGCAGTTGCCATTGACCGAGGGTTTTCTCCCGGGATCTTTGATAAAGCTGTTAAAAAGATTTCAGATTTCCATCATAGAAGACATTCCACTGTTAGAAATAATATTAATGACTTTGTCGTGCTTCCATTTTATCCTTCTGTTAGTTATAAGGTTGCACGGATTCTCCACAAATTCAATTTTCAGGTCAGTTTCTCCCCTATCAATAAAATTCACGGTTCGACTCTAAAAGATTCTCTTTCTGACTTTAATTCTTGGGGAGTTTATAGTACATCGTGTCAGTGTGGCTTGAGATATATTAGCCAAACAAAAAGAGCGTTAAAGTTTCGTATCAAGGAACATGAATCTTATGTCCGAAAGGGCGAAATTAACAAGTCTTCAATAGCGTATCATAGTTGGAAATTTAATCATAATTTTGACTCTGGATCTGCAAAAATTATCCAAAAAGCTTCTTCCGTTGGTGAATTGGATTTTCTTGAGGGTTTTCATATTCACAAAGATTTAGCAAGTTTAGTGAACGATTTTAAGTCTAATCCAGTCCTTCCTAGCGCTTTTAAAATTCTATTAACTTAATTCTTGATGATTATTTTTGCCGATAGATGGCGTTGCCTCCTCGCGTGTGGTTCTACCCTAGAGTATAAAAAGCCGTTACTGAGGTTTCTTTCCCGTTCTAGATATTTTGTTCTCCTGATGAGGAGGGACCTGTAGCTGCCCTCGAAATCAAGTGAGTGTTTTTAGTAAATGTGCGCCAAATACAAGGTTGTTTCAGCGAATTTGATTGTCACATTGGGGTGTTTCTCTTCTATTGTGATTTGTAGGTACTTCATTTTTACCACGATATTTTCGACGACGATGCTTTTAAAGTGCTAAGTTTTTGAGCCGCTTTATTTTCGACGACGATGTTGTGTACCACGATGTTTTAGAACCGCGATGTTTTCTCTTTGCTTTATTTTCTCCCACGATGTTTTGTACCAGGAGGTTTTCGCCTTGCGTTGTTTCCTCCGCAATGTTTTTGCCGTGATATTTTCGGCGGACACCAGGAACATCTTATGTATTTAAATCACAAAAAAAGTGTAAATATCACTATTGAATCTGTGGTACTATTACAGATTTTTGAAATTACAGATTCCTAAAAAACATAATGCATCAATTGTACTGTCATTAAGCCTAGTAACGTAATTTTATGCAAAAATTACCAGCTGTCGAAAACGCTCTTTCAGCATCTACGCCAGTTGGTGGTACTGTTAGCAATGCGTGATATGCTTTTTCCAAGTATTTATCTCTAAATCCCTCATCTTCAAAGAAGTGATTTCTCGTCCGATGGTTTTGGATACTGTATTTTAGTTTGTTGAAATTTTTTTAGCTATCGCTAATTCTAATTTCTGTTGAAGCGACAATTCCTTTTTACTACCGACATCGATATTAATGTCATCATCATCTTCGATAATTTTACTGAATTTCTTCTGAATGTGGATAGGTTTGTGGGTAAAAAAATTTAAGAAACTTTACTATAAATTTGATTAAATTTGATTTGGTTAGTCTGTTTTCTTCTTTTTCGATTTCATTTTTAAAATCATTATAATTAAGTAAATACCGTAAGACATTGTCTATTTCGGTATGGCTTTCTTCTGTGCGATTTTTCAATGTAATAAATAATTCTTCAGATAGTGATGTGCGCTGTTCTTTCAGTGACTGCAACATGAAATTTGTTGCATAGCTATTAATAATGTTGCGTGCGTACGGATTCGTTATGGATTGAATGCACAAGTCGTAAAAAAGTTAACAAAAATTTATTCTTTCCACAAGAAATAAATCAAAATGCTGAAATATTTCTTCAGAGATATTCGCAAAATATCAAAATATCTCAAACGTTAGCAAAAACTCAGTTCACAACAGATAAAATAATTCTATCTCACAGCGAAATCGCTACAGTCAATAACAGCATTAAGTAAAAAAACAGCAGTTCTCTTTTTACAGCTACAACAACAACTACTGAGATGAGATGTTCCAATTCGGCTTTTATAAACTTTTTAATTATCACTAGAACAATCTCGATTTTTCTACATTTTTCTGGATGGCAACAGTAATTACGAGATATTTATTTATTAAACATTAAATGCATGCCCTCTTTTATTTTTATTTTTACTTTTTTTTGGCATAGCTTACTCTTCAAAAATCGTCATCATTGCACGGGAAATATAAAGCAATTTTAATTGCAATTCTAAATAAATAGCCAAATAAATGTGAAATTCTTAACAAAAAATTAGAATCTCTCCACAGACACTTTTAGTGGAAGAAAGCTGACACAATTCTGGATATCAAGTCTAATTTACTATCGGAAAAATTAATTTGCAGATTAAAGTCGATTATTACTTTTTGGATTTGATTTTTCAGTTTCAAAAATTGTTCCATCATTAGGAGTAAACTGTTCAAACGCGTTTTAGAATCTAATATTAACATATGTTCTGTTTTATTTTCAGTTAGCATATATTTTTGTAATAAGGCTTTTTTGTAGAGGAACGTTTAAGTATCTTAACTCTTTTTCGAACGTTATTCATTATAGGAAGCAATTCTTGATAAGTTAATATTTCATCCTCATTAGCATTGTCTTCGTCAACAACTACATTGTTATTATCGCCATTGCCAGTATCACTCTCCCTCTCTTCAAAGTCGGAAACAGAAGTTTCTATATCTATAATATTTGGGTTCTTCTGTTCTTTATTTTTTTTTGGTATAATACACTCACGTTTGTGAAAATTGCAACACCAAGAAGGAATCGTCATAATTGAATGCAATTTAATACACAGTTGAGTGGTAGTGGTACAAATAAATTTAAATGTTC
>KK113312.1:71613-89218 GCA_000611955.2 Stegodyphus mimosarum | reverse complement strand
AGGCTACTGCACGATACGACAATCCAGCTTCACGAAGGCCGATGATTCTCCCTCGTTCAAACTCTGTAAGTTGTTCAAATCTCGCTCTCTTTCGTCGACGAGGCATAAGTACAGATTGAGTTAACGTTTACCACTAGCAGATAACCACCGATAACCATACACGCCTAGCTACAGCCGTCTATTTATTCGGATCCATCAGCCGTTCAGAGGGCGCTGCTCAGCATACGCATGCGCTACGGATTTGCAATTCTAATCATTTGCATATCATGCGCTACTTTGCATTTCCTGAAAATTTCAGCTCACTCGCGTAAGTCCTTCATGGTGTTGCAATTTTCACAAACGTGAGTGTACATCTATTACTCCTAACTGAATTCCATGAGCTTAGCACAATTGCTGATTTGCACCAATCACCTTTCCAACTTTTCTCATAACCGTTGCTCCTTCAGTCGTTATGGATACAATATCTTCTTTCAGGTGTAATCTATGTGTCACTAATTGAGATTTAAGCACTTCCATACATTTTTCGGCTGGCATACTTTCCGAGACATGTGTAAGTCCTATATTCCAAATCATTTTTCTGAATGAATATTCATATTTAAATAGCGTCTATTTCTTACACTTGTCCATTCATCAAATGTAAGTTTAAATATTTCACTACTTACTTTGATTTGTATTAACTCGTGTTTCAAAGAATTGCGAACACTGTTACTGTGGTTTATAACAGTTCTTATAGTGTTGATCGATGTTGATAGATTTTTAAAACCTCTGGCAGATAGCGATTTTTGTTAATTCAGTAGTACAAAACACTCGAAGTGGCAAACCATCTAATGTTGTCCTTTTACTTGTAATTTCATCCAAATTATCTTTTTTTTCAAAATAATCTAAAATCCCTGATGGCTTGGGCTTTGAAACTGTGCTTAAATTTGTATCTTCATCGCAATTAGACTCTTTCCTCTTTAACAAATTTGTATCATGTTTCGTTTTTAAATGTATATGGAGTCCGGTTGTACTTCCTCCATTCACTTTAATAACTCTTGAACATTTTTTACACTGTGCCACAATATTTGTTTTCATCATATAAATAATGAAACCAAACCGAAGTCTTATCAACAGATTTTTTGCGTTCTTTAAAGTTATTCTTATTCATTATTATGGGTTTATTAATTATGAGTAAATAATAAATCTGAAAAATATTTTGAATTTAAAACAAACAGTTTTGGCCCGCCTCCTTGGATGATTCACGCATTGTACCATTTCTCTGAACTATACGACGCAACTTTGTATTCACAGTATAACTAATTTCCGCTCGTTAGGGAGACATAAAAACAAAAACGTATATTATTTTGCTATCTTGGCGACCCCTGAAAATACAGTAGACACAGATTAAAAATTTTCTAGTAAATACCGAAAAAATGGTATTTAAACTTGTGAATATCGGTATTACAAAATTGTACAAATGGCTCAAAATACCGGTATTCGGTATCCCGGTATACCGGTTTATAGATATTCTCGAAGTCCTAATTCCATAATGTAAGAAACTTAACATATTATTATGAGTTTATATACGTAAATAATTTCAGTGAAATTATATGTAGTATTTTTTGTACAATGTAGCGTGAAATGCTCGAAACAGACGCAGCTCTGCCGTAAAAATAAAGATCACGTGTGTAAGTCTATTTAAAGTAAATGGCTACCTCAGTAAATTGGCGAGATATCGCCAAGATGGCGATGACTTTCGTGACTAATTTTTGTCGTCAAGTATGGTGAACATTTGACGACATTTTGGTCTGGTCCCTGTGTAACTTTAATTGGTATTGTGACTGAATAAATATAATTGATCTCTATATGGAACTGTAATCGTATCCGGTTCTCATATGCCATCCAGTAAGTCCGAGAAGTGGAAGGGCCTAGAGATTTGTCGAAAATAGGGGGAAAACTCTATAAGACCAGAGACAGCATCAGTTTCGCAGTTGTTAGGTTAAAGCTGATTTCAGAGAATTGAGATATTTGAAAGAGCTTCGCCTTTTAGATGGGTTTTGAGTTGCGCTGTGTTTACTATTGATTGTGCTCTGTGATACTAAGAACATCCGTATGAGTATTTCTGTGGAAAGCTCCAGAACGATAAAGAGTTCGTTTCGTCAAAATAAATTTTATCAAGCTATCATCGGTTCTGTGTACATTCAATTACTTACGAACCCGTACGCATGCAACAATATTTACTTTTGTATAAGGGACACTTAACTGGATAAAAAAGATTCTTAAGAACAACTGTTCCTTGACATTCCGAAAATACTCGGGCAAAACATTTTAGGCACCATGCACTGTATGAAAGTAAAATTTGTGGCAGTAAACAGCGTAAAGAGTAAAGAATAGAAAGATACATTTGTCATTCAAAGCGGATTGGGATAGGAGTATTAAAATTGGCTGACAACGGGCCAATACTAAAAGAGCTGAAAGTTGCGAGACACCAGAGATTTCTTTTCACAAGAAAAATCTTTTGAATTTCAAAATTGCTCTTACACTGAAAAAGCAGAGTATGAACCGTTTTGTGTAAACTACAAAGGGAACTGGAAAGAAATATTTTTTAAAAAGCAAATTATAATGTTAAACTGCGAATTTAATTAATCTCCAATAAAATTCCGTTTATCTACTGCAGTGAGATTGCGTTCATCGAAACCGATTTTTAATCTTTTGTTTAAGAGGGAAACTTGTAAGAAGAGAATGTTTATCGCTGATTTTTGTGCAAGACAGTGAACTGTATGATTTGTTTTTCTCTGAATTGAATTCCTGTTTTCTTTTCTTTTTATTTGGCAACAAGGAAATGCTTATCTCCTAAAGAAAAAATTCAAATTATTCAACGGTTGATATTAAAGATTGTTTCCGTTACAGGACAGCATAGCGTTAAATTTTCTGTTAGCGTAAGAGATTTGGGTCATAG
This sequence comes from Stegodyphus mimosarum, assembly GCA_000611955.2. Lineage (NCBI taxonomy): Eukaryota > Metazoa > Arthropoda > Arachnida > Araneae > Eresidae > Stegodyphus > Stegodyphus mimosarum. The sequence goes on along the minus strand of KK113312.1, from coordinate 86,280 downwards.
GTTCTTGGATATTTAAATTAAGAGAGTTAAAGTAGAATGACACACTTTAAAAATATTTTATGCAGTAATTTTTTGCAAAAAATTGCTTAGAGCATGTTATCCAATAACGGAAAAGCAATCCGAAAACGCAATTTTTGGGAATTAATGAAGACTCTGGATTTAGTAACATCCAAATAAATGATTTATGACAGTTGGGAAACGAACTATGGCTACCTAGCACAAATAAAATTTTAGGAAATATAAAATTTAAAAAAGACCAAAAGAAAAGTACCAGAAAATGATTTGATAACTTTCCATCAGCTGTGCTCTATGTTTGATTTAATTGATTACGGTAAAGTATACTAGAGTTATCTATCTAAGCGTAGAGATGCCTTTGTTGAGACCTTTCTAAGGGAAACTGCCTGATATGTACATTACACACGAGAAAAACTACAAAAGAGCCTGTGCAGTTGGCTTGTTCGCCTGGAATCGATTTGGTTTCATTGATTATGGTAAAGCACACTAGGTCAATCTGCCTAAGAGAAATGATGCCTTCGTGGAGGACTTTCTGAGGAAAAACATGGAGAAAATCAAGTGTGGGAATCTGAGGTATTTAAAACTTTAAACTATGAAATGGATGGTTGGAGAATTTAAGAGATATCTATATTTCAGTGCTGTTTATAGCGAATGCAAGCCAATAAAACATAAGAAATGTTACAGATTGGCTGGTGAAACTAAATGAGAGTTTTGTTGCTTTTCAATGCAATCATATTTGTAATGCAGATGAAACTAGAGTGTTATTCAGAGTACTTCTAAATAAAATGCGTTTTTTATAATGGAAAAAGTACAAAAATGGTAAGCGTTTACCTTTTCGCTGTGCTGTAGTAAGGAAGAAGATTTTCTGAAACGTCTTCTAATTCCGCAAAAAAAACCTTTCTTCTTAGCATTTATATAAAGAATTTACCGCAAAGAATTTTTCTTTAAGAATCCAATAGAGTGGCATAGATCACACTGCGAATAATGTTTCCCTTGTTAATTCCTTTGAAGGAGAAAATGTGAAAACAAAATAAACAAGTGTGTTTTATCTAAATAATGGGTACTTATGTATTAACGCAACTGCCCTGACGCAATACGGCGATTTTTTGCAGGTGAAAATGTAAACGTTACTTTATGGTTAAGTTGGCACGTTTCAAGTCTTTTTTTAGAAACTATTGATATTTATCGTAAGTCGGCAAACATTATCAGCAAAATCAACGAAATACAAATATTAACTGAAAACAGGCTTTAAAAATATATAACACAAATTTCAATTAGGATTAATTGTTAAATAAAAATAAATGTTATATGGTACATTAGAAAAATAAACATTTACATTTTTCCTGAACTCCTTCGCTAATTTTTTACCCATGTTTTTCTCCCCATGTGCACAGCGATTTCTTTTCACTTAAAACAAATCAGAGAATTACACAGACTGGCACTGCTTACTGGCTATCTACTAAAGTGATTTCATATTGTTCCCTTTAGCGATTTAGACAAAATACTGTATTATCGCAATGTATTCCTGCAGAAATTACGCAGCAGTGTTTTCCACTCTAGCAAATTTCGAACGCGGTGTTTTAAAATTAAGGCAAATTTTATCACGATGCATCGATAAAATCTATTGGAATATGACGAAAGGAACGCAAATAGAAGTGGTGGCGTTGACTGGAAGGATTGTTACGAGCATTGTTGCCAGAACGTAACACATTCTGAAAATTTGGCGACTCTACTATTTGTGCTGGCCATTTCTAGAACACATCACAGAAAAATAGGTCTCCTCTAAGCAAACAAAAAAGAATTTTCTAAGCAAGCAAATTTCAAAATTTACAAATTTCATAACCAAACAAAAAGGAATTTTCGGAAGATAAAATATATTAATAAAAAGTTAGATATATTATTAAGAATTGTTAGAAAGAAAACGTATTTGAATAATTAGAATAGAAGAGAAACACGCCAATGTGACAATCAAAATCGCTGAAACAACCTTGTATTTGGTGCACACTTATTAAAACACTCATTCGATTTCGAGGGCAGCTACAGGGCCCTCCTCATCAAGCGAATGAAATTTCTAGAAAGCGAGAAAGAAAAAATAATAAAAATCTAGAAATTTCGTTCTCCTGATGAGGAGGGACCTGTAGCTGCCCTCGAAATCGATTGAGTGTTTTAATAAATGTACACCAAATACAAGGTTGTTTCAACAATTTTGATATTTGAATAATGTCTAATAGCAGTTTGTTGTACGATTATATTCAAAATGGTATTTAAGAATAAACTAACGCAAAACTGTTAATTAGCAAACATAAATCTGGCGTAGATTTTGAATAAATCTCTATGGACTTGGAGGAGGATCAGACTTTCTTCTGAAGTCCTTCTTTTTCAGAAGCCAAATTATATTTGCCTCAAATATTTGGTAAAATCTTACGTAATCAACAAGACAAAGAACATGTGTCTGGTCGTTTAACGAAATCGATTTAGAGTTTATTCAACATTTAAGTCAATCATAAGTCCCTGCTTCAGATAAATTTAAATTTTATAGTGCCATGATTCGCTTCTGGTATTTAAGCAATTAATACATTTTTAAATAAGACAATAGTTGCTTATTTATGAAAGAATAATGTAAAGCTAAAAATGCTCATTTACAAAGCTTTAAATTTTCTTCTTCTAACAAAAACATTCAGAATCAATTTAAGTAAACGATTTTTCTTGCTATGCTATAAAATTTTTAAGCTCCAACAGTAATTATTTTATGATGGAAATTATTTCTCAAATGCTGCATATAAAGTATTTTATTCTTTTCTTAATCTAGATGGAAAAAAAAAACTTAATCTGTTTTAAAACGAAAAATCTTGCTTTGCAATTAAAACTTTCTCAACCTATTTTTACTGCAAATGATTTTGCGTTTAATTCTCAAATATGAGTGAATCTGACGAGCTCTTATCATTGCATAAAAAAGGGAAATCTTGATTCAAAAGCAGCATAATTTTTAAGCATTCAATAATTATACATTTCGGAGAAACGTAACTTTAAAATCATTTATATTTAAAAAGAATTAATATTTTGAGCCTTCTTGAAAATACTAAACATCATTTTATTTCTTTAAAATGATTTTAAGTTTAAATATGAAGGTTCTTTTATTAAAAGTATAGCTAATTTTTTATCTATTACTTATTCTTAAATATTAAAATTTTAACTTAAAGATGGAGAATTAGGCTCGCATAAGTTATTTTATTCTTGGTAAAAATAAAATTTAATTTTAAAAATACATTTTTAAAATACTAACATAAAATAAAGAAACTATTGTTGGTACAAACATTTTACCTTTAAAATTAAGGGGAAAACATAAACAAGTTAAAGTATTTTTTATTTTTTGTAAGAGGGCAACGAAAATCTGGATAAAAGCATTTGAAATCAACTTAGCGGAAAACTACAAGTTCATATTTTTTAAAAAATAGTACTTTTAATGATAAAAAATATTGCACATAACTATTAAAATTAGTAACAATTTTATGTTTACTACATGAAACTGCTGAAATTTCAGAAGAGATTATAAATTCTAGTTCACCTAGGGAGCATACATCATAGACTTTAAAAGGACTATTGAAGAATTATCTTCTAGCCTTGTGAAACCAAAAAAACTCAAAAGAAGTGTGTATAAGACTTTCTTATCCGAACATAAAATTAACAATTACCCATCTTGGACTTATATAAGCCAAGCACCTCTGGCTTAACATAAATATGTACGTTGAACAAATGCAACATGTGGTAGATTAGGCTAACGGCTCGTAGGATAATTTAACGCGCAACAAAGCTCTGGTTTTTAAAAAACCGGCGGAACAAAGCCAAATGGCTAGAAGCACTCAACGCTGCTAAATCAAGTCGCTAATAATCACGACATAAAGTTTCCTGGAATACACAGACATGCTCTAAAGTTAACTTCCAAAACCTTTGCTTAAAAAGCACTTCTTCCTACCTTAATCTGAATAAACTCTGGCTGTCTCATTTCCATTCTGGTATAAAAAGCGGGTGTGAAAAGAGATCAACAGGAAAATGTTAACTTAAAATGAACTTCTAGTTAAATATAAATAGATAAACCTCACAAGATATATATAAGACGTCAAGTAAAAGGTCTTAATAAATCTAACATTCTTAAAATACTAAAGTGATGTTGAATTCCATACTTTCTTCTGAGCATAGAGCATTCCTTAAGCTTGTTCATCCTTTCCATACATAACACCACAGTGAGGGCTTCCGACCTAAGTGTAAACCAAGCGAAATAATGCCCTCGCAGTGAAGGACATTCTACAACCTGCTACCGCCACCGCCAGGGGAGCCCAGCAGACTAGCGGCATATATTTAACTAAATTCGAAGTTTACGGAGTCACAATTAAGCTTGGTTACAATGTACATTTTAGTATCTTTCGTCAACAATACAATATTCAATATTTGAATTACATGAGTATGCTATATAGCAGAATTCAATCTATAAGTACAAAAGTACAATAAAATATGCATACATAAGTGAGTACTCATGCAAAAGTTACACTTGCACAAGTATTAAGGTCAAGAGTTCAATAGTCCATATGTGAGTTAATCACGCTGAAGGTACGAGTAGTCCATTGGTACATAGTAAAAGGACGAGATATAGTTCGTAATCAATGTGCACTGATACCAACAAGTTCATTAGCAGTACAGTCAATTTAGTAAATTTATAGAAGGTATACAGTTAGGAGGGAATAGTATGATTATTTACAATTAACTCAACCAAATCAATGACAGTTGTATCATACAATAATGTAGTTATACACATTGTGCTAAGTATGCACTTAACCACGTAGGCAAATGATAGAACATTACCAATTAGACTTAAAGTACTTGTTTACACTATGCTTATACAAAATTATAATTTGACACATATATCATACACAATTTCTAATAAAACAAACACAGTAATCATACGAGATTGCAGAAAAACACATTATATCATGCAGAATAATTATACGCAATCCCGAATAAAACAAACACAGTATTCATACGAAATTGCAGAAAAACACATTATATCATGCAGAATTACTATTAAACGCAATATGCGAATAATTACTGAATTAATTATACATTACATACATATTGCCCACGTATTAATCACTACCCAACAAAGATACATGTTGAAATAATATTATTTTCACATGTGGGGGCAATTATTTACAAGTTTGCATAAGATTCCAACCAATTTTCCACAACACATACATACATTGACGACAATAAAATATTTACACTATTAGGAGCAAATATTTACAGACTTGCATAAGATACCAACGATTACATACTTAGGTAATAAAAATTACATAAGTAGGAACAATTATTTACAAGTGTACATAAGATACCAACAATTTATTGTTAATAATGAAATATACTCAAATAGGAGTGATTATTTACAAGTTTGCATTACATTCCAATAGTCAGATCAGAAAGAGAATATATTACGAAATAACTATTTATCACAATATGACGTCATAATGTTTTACATTGCAGTATACTATAATTGAACTACGGTATGTTGAGACACATTCACAATGATACATAGTGCATTAGAACATCCCATACCTATCGCTACATATAGTATACTAGAAGAGTACGACAGTGTTATTAAAATATTTACATATAGTAATAAACAACTTAATATAATATAGATAATACTAAATTTACAATGTGATGCGATATTGCCTAATTGATAGTACTAATTTTACAATTTTACAATATGATGCAGTAGTACTTAATTGATAATATTAGTTTTACAATATGCTATTACCATACATCCAGTAATGTGAACACAAACTATAAACCTGATGAGATCTATTAAAGCAAGCCCCTAATAAGACAGTATACACTATTTTACACAAAACGTAGTGATATTAAGAATTTCATATTTCAATTGGTAACCTTATAAAGATCACCTTCTGAGAATTGTGCGATTACACATGTGAAGACATGATGTGTGGTATGCTAGAACAGTACGACAGTATTATTACAATATTTACATAAAGTAATAAACAGCTTGAAATAATAAAGATCATACTAATTTTGCAATACAATACAATAGTACATAATTGAAAATACTAATTTTACAAATGATATTACAATACATCCAATAATATGAAAACAGACTAAAAACCTGATAAGGACCATTAAGGCAAGCCCATACTATGTCAAGACACAGTATGTTACACAGAAATGAAGAGGTATTAAAAGGTCACCTTTTAGATTGATCACATTATAGAAGTCACCTTATGAGAATTAAACAATTACACGTGTGGATTAAAACAATGTCGTGCAATATTAAACTGTCCATTGATAGCCTGGTTAAGTCTACCATTGAGACATTCAAACATATGTTAGAAATATTTATATAATGTGCAGAAATTAAAAAGAAGAATGTAAGCCGTAATGAGCTCGGAGTCTCCAATTATGACCAACCTGAAAATTTATCACTACAAATTTTATAGATATTAATTAGTCTTTGATGAGAGCCTGGGTATTCTATTAAACTTTTAATCCAGTCCGTACGATATCTATCAGCTGGTAGCCTCATATGAAATGGTGCAGTAAAAGTACACTCTGTCATGAAGTGGTCTGGGGTACCTCTGATGCCACAATCACAGCTGTCATTGTCTCTAAGACCAAACCGGAATAAGTAAGATGGAAATGGTCCATGGCCTGTTAGGAAAGCCGTAATAGCTGGCGAGTGCGCATATAGATTGTGCGAGACGTTCGGGAGGTACATAAATGTACGACGACCAGTGCAATCATTGGACCATCTTCGTTGCCATTCCACCATTAATAGAGAATTGGTAATTTTCTTGAGGTATGAGCTAGGGAATGGAAGTACAAGCTCGGGTAACGTTGTACCAATGGCTGCCTGTTTTGCCAAGGAGTCTGCACACTCATTCCCCTCTATACCGGAGTGCGCTGGTACCCAGCTGAGTAATGGTCTGAGGGTTAGGGGTATATTTAGAAGTAGCCTTTTAATTTCTAAGACTATTGTATTTTGACAATTAATGCCTGCAATGGCTTGTAAGCTTGACTTAGAGTCTGTGTAAATGGTGACCTTTTCTTCAAATTGCTTGCTAACTTTTAGTGCCTTTTTGAGTGCTATTAACTCTGCCTGGAAAATAGAATTGTCTTTGTGTAATCTTCTTCTCCATTTAAACCTGCAATCCGAATCTGAATAGATGCAAAGACCACAGCCCGTTCCAGAGTCCATATGAGAGCCGTCTGTATAGATTTTAATATCGGTCTTAGAGATCGGGTCATAATCTAAGGAAATGTGATCCTCAAAGTCATGGAGCGTTGGGAAGATAGATGATGTTGTGTGTTTACGCTCGTAATCTACTGCGAGAAGTGATTTATTCCATAGAACAGAGTCTTTGTTCAGTCGTAGGACATTTGAGATGGCCGATTCTCTTACCGCTATGAGATCTATAGGGGCTATTCCAGTCAGAACTTGAAGGTTCGAGGTTGAAATCGTCCTATAGCCTCTGCTAATTTGCAGTAGTTGCATTCGCTGAATTGATAGGAGAATGCGCCTCTCATGTGTTGTTAAATTAATTGCCCACACTCCCGATCCATATAGTATAATTCTTTCGGACACTGTTTTATACCATTTGCGTAACAGTTTGCTGCTTGTTCCCCAGTTCTTGCCAGCCGTCCTTTTGAAATGGTTATTAAGAATATTGATTCGTATACGTAGATTTTTTAAGTGTCTGACCCAGGACAAGGTTGAGCTGATCACGATACTAAGATATTTAAACTCATTTACTACCTTAATTGGTGATCCGTACAACTTGATGGATGGCTTGCGTCTTAGGGGACGAGTGGCTCCCACAGTCATAGCTTTGGTTTTACTAATTGAAATCAATATTTTATGTTTTCTAGTCCAGTCACTGAATAGGTCTATTATGTATTGTGCATTGGCTTCCAATTTCGAGCGTCCATTAACTACGATCAGAAAGTCATCCGCGTAGGCTATGACATTACAATTTTGTAGTGAGTTCAAGAGCTTTAGTGCAGAGTTGGCAACTATTGTCCACAGAATGGGGCCTAAACATGATCCCTGAGGACAGCCACGTCGTAATTTCTGCTTGATGATGCCCGATCCGGTGGTAACTTGAATATATCTATTCTGTAGATAATGCCTGATTAAATCTATTAGGTCTCCCGGACCCCCCATGGCAACCAGAGCATCAATGATATCCAGCCACCATAGGGAGTCGAAGGCTCCCTGTATATCGATGCTGATGAGAAGTGAGTGCATTCCTTTTCTTCTATTGTCTTGAACTATTGCTAGAAGCTCCGAGAGTGCATGTTCTGTTGAACAGCCTTTAAGGAATCCAAACTGGTTCTTTTCAAGAACTTTTTTGGTATTAAAGAAATATTGCAGCCTGCTGTTGATTACTCTCTCTATTAGTTTACCCATTGCAGGTGATCTTTACCCTGTTTATAAAAAAGAACTATCTCAGCAGTTTTTGTAGAGTTCAACTGTAAGTTTGATCTTCAAGGAAAGAGCTTCAAAATCTTTTTTGTATACCCTAATCTAAATACATCACTGAATTTGTCCGTGTGGTCTCTCATATTTTGGGTTATCTGAAGGTCCTTGCAATAGAGCTAAATATTTAGTGTTGAAGCTAATATACTAATTTAAGTTTTCAAGTGCACAACAGAACTGCATTTTGCATGTATTTTGTTAATCTAAGGTAATGGATAAATGTTTTGTCTTTCCTGGTGACAAGGACAATATAACTGAAAAGAAATATTTTCTTTGTCATTGATAGTTCGAAAACTTCTCTAGCTCTACCTACGGTGCGAAAACAGATCAAGATCCTTTAGTAGTACGCGGTGCAGTGTCGTACGAGGAATTTCCAGTTCCTTTAATGTCTTACGAACGGACGTCTGTGGTAAATGTTGGAAAACTTGTCGAATTCTCTCCGTACATTTGTCACTTCTCCTTGAGCTGAAAACATGGTGCTTCAACCCAAATTCTCTGTTTCCATGAAGTTCCTGTGCCATTTTCTTATAGATGATAAAGTGCGTGGCATTTTCTCGTATCGCGTTCTGAAATTTCTCTGAACTTGGGTGTCTGATTTCCTTTCAATATGCCAAGCCACACACTGGGCCTTTTCCTGTACAGACTCCATTTTTCAACCATTTATCGTGCTGCTACCACAAAAGACGTTTTCTTTCTGTTTTTGTCAGCAAGAAACACAAAACATTATTCATTACCTTACATGGAAAAAGAACGTTGCCAGTCGGTGCATCAGACAAACTTCGAAAATGTTTGAAAAATACAGATACTGTACATTTAAGAAACATTAGATTGTACATTTTTAAGGAATGGTAGTTTAAGAAATTTCAGCATTCTAAATGAGAAAAACTCATAATTAGATCTGCGATTATAGCAAAGAAAATTTAAATATTGGTTTTTGGTCTTAACACTGTACTGAACACTGACATTTACAGACCTTGTATCAAATGTATTTTATGTAACTTCAAAATAATAATGTTAAAAAACTAAGGTAATATGACTTATGCAGATGTATATGATGTACAGATTCTAACTTCAACGTTATTTCTAATTGTCGTGAAACTTGATAGGAAATAGGGATTGAACTATAGGCGTCAGTTAAAATTCAACAACTAGATATAATTAAAGGCTTGTTTCCGCTTTCTGTGTCTTCTTTAGAGAGAAAGAATACTTCTTTTCCCTTAATGCAGCGAGCAACCGGCGCCTCGTAAGGAAAGCACGTTTTGAATAAAACCTTGTTACGTATGAAATTTTACAAAGAGCATTTCGTTGTAGGAGGTAAATGAATGCGACAGCTTTGTAAAAAAAAATACTTGACCTTTGAGCATTGGCACCATTTATTGCTTACTTATGCCTTGAACTGCGATTAAAGCAGAATAGTAAACAAACGTATTGTTTTCGTAACGGACGTTTTCTCGGGATGTGATGTATCTAGGAGAATTTCTCATAGTGAACGAGAAAAAGAAAATACCTTACTCGTCCGTCTTAGAGCGCTGTAAAAAATATATGCGGTGCATAATTTTAATTGCTGCGTTGCTATAATTGTTCAGAAAAGGCTGTAGTAGATTGCGATGGACAAATTATGTTCAAGTGAGGCGTTGTTGAGTCTGACCTCGAGTTAAATATGGATGTTTTGGTAGCAAAAGGGTTTTTTGTTCTCTTTGAATTAGTTTTGAACTTTAGCTTTGAGATGGAGTTAGCGACAATGAAGAAGAAAAAGGAAAAAAAAGAAAGGTTTTGTCAAATAGAGGTTTTGTTTAAGGCTTTTCGCAAAGTTTAGCAGTATGAAGAAGAAAAAGGAAAAAAAGGAAAGAAAGAATTGAAGATGATAGCTGAATAGAAAGGTGCGTTGGAATGAAAGTCGGAAAGCAGAGTTGCTCTGTGATGATTCTCAAAATGTGTGAGATGGATAGAAAAACTACGGAAGATGTATCAGGTCCTGTAATCAAATTGCATGCGAAAATGTTAGAGGAGGATTCGAATGAGTAAATCTTCCGTGATGAAAATGCGACTATATGTGCCTTGGTCTTACCAGGATGTGTGCAACTCGAAGAAATACCAAAATTATGAAGTCAAAAGCGATGGCAAACGTAACTTCTTTTCCGGACTGTTCTTTAATGAGTAAAGGTATCAAAAATGTGCGTGAGCATTCAGATTCGAGCTTTAGTGACTTAGAATACCAGCTTCTGGTTCTCACTTATTATGTGCAACTATCCCAGCGTTGTGATCATGTTTTCGTGTTATAAAGAGACTGTTCCGAACTAATATTTAGCGTGAGAAAGAAAACGGCTCCACTCTATGAACAACATCAAACTGTGTTGCGAAATTAAGTAATGACTTATCGAAATTAATCCTTTCATATTCCAAATTATGCTACATAACGTGTGTTTTTACTTAATTTCTGTGCTAATTCGTTTTACCTTAATTGGGGTTTTCATACTTAAGTTTTTACGTTCTTAGCTTTCGTTATTCGCTAAACTTGTAATCGGCAGACAATGGAACTTTTGTGTATTTTTCACGTAATATTTGAATTTAAAAATACTTAATTTGTGTCCACATATTTATGATTTATACTACCGGAAGCAGAAAAATTTAAAAATGCAGTTACGGCAATTTATTGAATTATTTTTTTCATTTTCTTGGTTCCTCGAATGAAGGGGGAAGAATTCTTTTTGGGTACGATTTTTAGCTACATTTTTCCCATTGATAAGGGCATTTCCGGCTGGGGAGTCAGTTGCCGTTTCACAGGTGTTATTTGGCAGGTTTTCTGGCAAGAAGAAGAATGGATGAACTAACAATTAGAAAAGTGAGAAAATTTTACGAGGTGTAAGTTTATGCAGGTGTTTTCATCGTTTCGGTGGGGGCTGGCGAGATGTGGTAGACTTTCGTAACAAAAACACGTTTCAAACTTTGCTCGGCCTCTTTCTTCCCATGCTGTTCGCTTAAGTTACTCGTCACATTTTGGAAGAGGGGCTGATTCGCTCCCTTGTTTCTGAGAAGAATGAATTTGACTTTTATTGCCTCTTCTGGAGGACACCTGTAGTTACTCACGCTTCAGCTTTAAAATGTTTTTTCTCATTTAAAAGCACTTACTGCTCATCCATTTGCTTTATAGAATGAATATCTAAGGAAAGGCCTCTACGCGGCTTTTATTGGCGGCGTGTTCTTCAACCTCCTTGAATTAGTACCATGTTTCCTACGGGTGGCCGTCAAGACGTATCTTCTTGTCTTTTCGGTTCTTGAAGCTGACCAAGAATTCCTTTCTTGAAGTCTGGTTACTCATACTTCCTTCTGCTGATGTATGGCACCGGATAAGTTTCCGATGTCCCAGCAACAATCCTTCGTTATTATCTAGCATCCTTCCTGCTGTCGTGCTGACTGGTTGTCCGGACGTTTTCCACATCTAAAACATCAAGAGGGTTGTTCTGAGGCTTAACATCACTGCTACAGTTTTCCGAATGAAGGGACTTGCGGCTTCAACGACAACAGATAAAAATAACTTTTTTTGGTTTTGCTACTTTTTACATTAGATTAATTTAAAAAAATATATATATATATAAATTTTTCTGGCTGCAGTTTAGAATGATATTTCAAATAATGAAATGCTGAGTAATTTTAAATTTAATTTTCTTGATTAGTAAACTTTAATAACGGAGGTTTTGACGTAATTAGAATCTGGAATTTATTTGTTAATTTTTAGAAGATGTTTGTTTTGCTTAAAATACTCTTAACTTATTTTAAAATTCTTAAATCTGTGCAGTGATTTAATGAATTGTTGTGATGGAAAATTGTAAGAGTTACGTGCAATAATATGCTGAGTGTTAAAGAAATAAAATAGATTTTCTTTTTTTTTTTTTTTTGGAAATATTTATTTGTTAAAGAAATGAAAGTTGTTTTCAAATATTAATTTGTTTAAGAAATAAAATAGTTATTTTTGAATTGTTAATTTTATGAACGATTTGGTAATTCAATATATTTGTTCAAATTCAGTTTCGTTGTTAATGTATAAACATTGGATATTCACTCTCCGGAGAGCTGATGTAAATTTATTTAATAGATGATGATTCATTCATAACCGATCGGAATGAAAATAGGTTTTAAGGTTTCTTAAAAATTTTTTGTGTTTCTTTATGTATTAAGTTACATGATTTCATTCTTTGAACAAATCTTAATATCACTAGCATCTACGTTCGTAGGGTTATTCCGTTTCCTTTACAAATTCACAACGAAATGAAAATATTTTTGTTAGTTAGTTTTGAGGAAACTTCTAACTTGTTCTGTGGTGACTTCTCTAAAGTGCCACCCAACCATTTGGTGCCTTGAAGGCACTACTCAACAAAGTAAAGGACAGGTTTCATGACTTAATTTGCACTCAAGAAAAATTATCATTTAGCATTGCGTAAGTTTGTTTTAGATTCTTGACCCCCATAGTCCGCTCATGTAAGCACTCTTCCCCTCCTCCCAGCAGGTAAGGATGATTTTTGTAAAACAATGTTTTTGTTGTTGTTGTATAAGGTATTTCTCCCGCCTTCTTGGTATGCCTTCGTGGTGTAGTGGTCAGCAAGCTCAGCACGTGTTCAAGTCCCTTCGAAGGTAGTGTTATTTTTCATCTCTTATGCTCTCAAAAAATAATAACCTAATGTCTCTTCAGTGGCGTCCGAACTAAAAAGGAGGTGGATAAAGATTCTCCACCACCAGGATTTGACGATTGGGTGCCCCAATCCCCAGTCGCCCTTTAAAAGGGGGAGTATATAAGATATTTCTCCCGCCTTCTTGGCGTGGTGTAGTGGTCAGCACGTTCGGCGCACATTCGAGAGGTTCGTGGTTCGAGTCCCGGCGAAGTCAGTGTTCATTTTTCATCTCTGTTGCTCTAAAAAAATAATAACCATCTTCACAGTCGTTATAAATTTAAATGTGTAAGATGGTACTTAGAATCTGACATTTAAAATGCGAATATTTTTTTTTTTGAGAATTTAGTCCGAAAATTAAGATAAAATTGTATTGGTATGTTTATTTTGATTTTAATATGTTCTAGTGGTACTTAGAAAAATATATTAAAAAATGAAAATGTTAATTTTAAAGCTAAAATTATGATTTTATTTAGGATTTGAGTGTCTGTCTACTAAGGCAAAATTAAGGAGCTGTACATAGCATTACATTAAACAAACTTTGGATACATTAATTGCATTTCTATTTGCACTTAATTCCAAAATGTACATTAGTGAGTAGGATCAAAATTTTGTAGGTAGTCAAATTGTTCCTAGGTAGTCAAATCTCCTACTCAACGTAACTACCAAAATATAACGCAAAGACAAAGAGCGTACTTCGCAGTTGCTAAACATAGGCTAATCTACCACATCAATGTCGAATTTTCAAAAACTTTGCTTCTGCCGAGAACTTCGGCATGCGCGAAACGAAGTAAAACAGTGCGATGTAAAAGCAAATATAATTGCAAAACTTTTTATGAAGAAATATGTAGTTTTCGTTTTTTCCGTCAGAAATTCCATTAAAATAAGGAATTTAAAATAAAAGTTTTAATTAAAATAGGTATATCTTAGTTAAAATTCCATCTATCTATATATATATATTGGTGATGTACCAAATGTAGTCGTAGCTCAAAGTATCAGACGATAAGTTTAAAGAAAAAACAGGATCCATTTATTAATTTCCATGAAAAACAGCAGTTGCAAAAATCAGATCTCCGGAGTAAATAAAAAAGAACAACTAATAATTTTTTGTATTGAAGTTTAGTCCATCGTTACATTAATAAAAAGACCCCTCGATATTCCTTTGCCAGTTGTTTTATAAAGCTCTGGAAAGGCGGAATTTCCAAGAAATGACGTCAGCCTCGTCAGCCGATTCCGTTCGGTTTAAATATTTCCAGAATATTCAATAACTGTACGTCTAGAAAAAGCAGGAAAATCAACTACGCGGCTGTGGATTTAATTCCACGTACTTTCAAAGAAGACATCGTCGCCATTAAAATGAAAAGGACATGCATTTAGAATTGTGACTGGGAAATAAACAAAAAGAAAAAACGAAATTTAAGTTAGGGTTTTAAGTGTTTTTGACTA
>KK113312.1:59704-71450 GCA_000611955.2 Stegodyphus mimosarum | reverse complement strand
TATATATATATATATATATGTATTATATATACATATATATATATATATTTAGGAACTTTGTTACAAACACACTGCGTATTGAATAACTAAGTTTTTTATGACATAAAAGAGAACGTTATCGCCTAGCCTTAAGTTTTACGTGACAGTAATAATATACCTCATAGTAAATTTCCTTCACTGCAGTTTTGTACTGCTGTTAAAAATGCTTTAAATATTTAGTTTTATATTCGTTATCTTTGATTTCTGAAGCTTAATTCTTAAATTAGTAGATCTATGTTGATATTTTAGCTTAACATGCTTTCAGGTGTCAAATGTGATACTGAGTATGAAGATTAGAGCAATATATTTTTAAGGATTTTGATACTTTTATTTATTTTATTTTATAGCTTTTTAATCACAAACTCTCATTTTTTTAAAGTTTAGCTTGCTTTTAAAAGTGAAGTTGGTAATCTGATAGTCTCCGCTCTTCTCCTCAATTGGCCCCCTCTCAATCGTATCGAAGCTCTGTTCTAATTTCCTTAAAGCAATGTTGATATTTGAAAATTCTTACTTAGGCTTAAGTGACTCAATTGAAAACAGCTAAACTTGCATTTAAAATACGAAAGTCCGTAACATATGAAATTAATAATTTGCATTTTTTGAAACAGAAAGCAATAATTTACTTTACATTTTAGTGTCTGAAGCAGCTTATGAATTTTAATGCTTTTCATCCAATCATTTTGAAGTTTTGATCCAAACGACTTTTGTTTTAGTTAATTTCCCTAACTTCAATCTTTTTCCGTTTCACTGAACGTCACTAATTAGGCAAATGACGCGCTGTCTAACTTCAGAAGAATACTAATTCAATATTTACTGATCATCTAAATAAATATTTGGAAATTGAGGAGTTGTTGACGAAGCTCTTAAAAAGAAATTGAGTACCGTGTTCATCTAAAATCCAAATTATTTTCTATTTCGAAATTTTCAAACCGTGTATGAAGTGAAAAGAATTCGAATCAAACTGAGCTTAATTTGCATTTATTTATTCAACATTTTGAGAAGCGAAGTTTAATTTCGGCACTCAAAGGAGGAACTCATGAAAGGACTGAACTCGGTTCAATAGAATGTTCGTCAGATCCCACTGTTGAATTTAATTTATTCTTTTGCTATTTTATTCACTCTACCCGTATTTGCGTAGAAACTATAGTTGCATTATCGACTGCCAACATATTAAACAAACTAAAGGCAACTTGCTTCTAGTAAATTCACAATGAAGTTTCAAGAGGCATAATTTGAATTTAGAGTTATCCTATCTATTCGTCATACCTAATTGTATAACGGATGCGCCAGTTCATATTTACTTACTATTGCAAGCTGTCATACTTTATATAGTAGTATCTTGATGTCATTTATAAATGTCTAACACAAAAGCTGCATTAAACTTCAGTAATTCGTTTGCTATTTTACATTAAAATATCAATATAAGTTTCATATATATGAGAATGACATTTAGAAACGTAAATGAATTCGTTTGGGAATTAAACATGGAATTAACATGGAAAAACATGCTAGAGCTATCTACATAAACTGAGAGATGCCTTCGTGGAGAAATTTCTAAAGAAAACTGAGTCGTATTCACGGTGCACATGGTGAAAACCATGAAACCATAAACCGTAAAAACTACTGCAGCCAACGTTTCACTAAGAATGCTCTCCACGACAGCATCATTCCCCTTAGGCACACAACCTGTGTTCGCTTTGTTATTATCAAATAAATCAACCACCGAACCCTGCCCGTTCTCAGGACTTAAATCTATGTCGAATTACCAGAGTTCAACTACTCTACCCCTTACCACCATTGAGGCCATAAAGGGAAAGGAATGTTTATGTTATACCTATTCCTAATCTTTACAACATTCATGAGGCTCAACAGCGGCCGAGCGGTAAAGTCGCTAAACACTGGTAGTTCGGTTCGAATACCGCGTAAGAGCTGGCTGTAATGGGCGTTTCCGTGGTTTCATATATACGAACCACATTCCCTCAGAAAGTCCTTCAAAGAAAGCATCCGTACCCTTAAGCAGATAGCCCTGTTATGCTTTGTCGTAATAAAATAAGCCAAACGAAACCAAACTAGAGCATTCATGAAAATATCCATCTCCTTAGGTAGCCATCCTCGGTGTATTTAATTAAATAAATACCTTTAGGAATATATATTTGATGGAAATCATTTTTAAGTCGTTTTGCTTAGTATGTTTGATCTCAACCAGGCTTATATTATTTCATCAGTTTTTGTAGAATGTTTTGTAGAGAGAATTGCCATGTTTAAATGCTTTTTTTAACCTAATAAAGATCCTACATAGCAGTGGTGGTCATGTGCGGCTTGTCAGCCGAGTGTAGCTTTTGCAGGCGAGTGGTGAGGTTTTTATTTAAATAAAATATATGTAAGAAATATCGGTAAACTGAACTACTCAATGGCAAAAAGTAAGTAACTAGTTTATTTCATTTCTTTTTGCAAATTTATGAGACCTTTTTTTTCTATTTGAAACTTGTTTCACTACTTTTAAAATTACATATATATGAACTTATGAGTTTTGAAAAACCTAGATGTGGATCCTGTCAGTAAGAGCCGCACTGAACTACAACATGTGGGTCTTGCTGACCTGAAGGTTTTCCTTCTCTGCTTACATTTTATCTTATCAGTTTTAATATGTCAAAGCTTCTTTCGCTACTAGCAACAGTAAGTAGCAACGTTAAAGGTATTTTTAACGCTGCTTTCCAGATTCAGATAAGATTGAAATAATATACAGGATGTTTATAACTCATAAATTAATGAAGATATAAACAAACTTGTGGCATTTATTGATGGAATAACTTATTTATTTTCCTTTTCAGGTTTGAATATCTTTACTTTTGCAAATATCGTCTGCGCGTGTGGTTAATTTCAGATAATTTCATTTTCTAGTCTAAATATCTGTACTTTTCTAAATATCGTCTGCTTATTAAGTGCATTTTCCTCTCTTTTGTTTTTGGCAACTATTGCAATGTTATGTTTACTTTTGATGTGTTTGTTCTAGTACTTTTGTATGTGATGTTTTATTCGAACGGATATTAAGGAGAATGCATACACCACAAGAGAAAGCACAGATTTTATGGTGGTTCATAGAAACGAAATCCATAATGCAAACACAGAGAAATTGCAAAAGAATTTACCAAAAGGATCCTCCATCCAAAACCAGCATCTTGCGGTGGAAAAAGATTTTTCAGGATATTGGAAATATCACAGATGAGAAACGTTCCGGACGTCTCTGCACAAGTGATTTTGATACTGAGCTTGTCAGAAAGACATTTTTACACAATCCTAGAAGATCTGTGAGATCAGCAGCAAGAGAATTGGATATGCGAATTTCGAGAGTGTACAAGGTTATTAAGAAAAAATTAAGACTGTATGAATAGAAAGTTCAAATTGTTCAAGTTTTGGAACCGGACGATAGGCCTAGGAGAATGACCTTTGCAACAGATATGCTAAGGAGGATAGAAGATGATGCTGAATTTCTGAAGCGCATAATATTCTCCGACGAAGCATAATTTCATCTTTCTGGCATTGTTAATAGCCATAATGTGCGCATATGGGGATCTGAAAACCACCATGAATACCGTGAGGGAAAAAGGGATTAACCAAAGGTTAATGTGTGGTGTGGACTAATGCACGACCGAGTCATTGGGCCTTTCTTTTTTACAGAAAATATGGTCTTATCAGTCGTATACTTAGGATATGTTTGAAAACTTCTTATTTCCACAACTAGAAGAGCTTCAGTCACATGTCTTTTTGCGACAAGATGGTGCACCACCTCATTGGGGGTACCATCGTTCGTAGTTCTTTGAATGACTGTTTTACAGGAAGATGGATTGTCCAATTCCTTGGCCACCCAGATCACCTGATATAACACCGCTGGACTTTTTACTTTGGGGATTTGTAAAGGGCAACGTTTACAGGAGGAGAGTGTCGAACATGGATAACCTAAAAGCCAGAATTACAACCGCAATAGCCTCTGTGGATGCCGACATGCTTGCCGGTGTGAAATGCTTGGCGTGTAATTGAATATCGATTTGATATTCTTCGTGCGACGAAGGGGTCACACGTGGAAGTTCATTGACAAGGGTCATGAAACTTTTTGAGTCTATCTAACCATTTAAGTTATTAATTTTAATCTACCTTTATTATTTTATGAGTTATTAAACATCAAAATGGGTCCGGGACTTTATAAACACCCTGTAATTCGTGATTATTTTTGAGTGATCTAAGTTTGTGGATGTTTAGTATACGGAATTATTGAAACGAGGATGCTTTCAAAACTAGATGTAGTTTTATTTAATTTCTGCAGCACTTATTCGATACTCGAATATATAAATGCTGAGTTGCTGGATTTAAATCACATACATTTAAAGGCATTATTCATCAGTTAGAAACAAAATATCGAAAGCTACTTCATTTAGTTTTTCGTAGCCCTGTTCCCATAGTGAGATTGCAACATTCAATTGTTTTTATAGCGACTTCGAAATGATAGTTTCCTGAAAAATACTTTTCTTATCAATAGATTTATTTTTTTTATTTTCATTTCATTTCTGTCCGAATTCTGTTGAGATATTTAAGCTGAAAGTTTACATTTCTCAAGGATACTTTCAGAAATATTTTCTTTCATCTAGTCTAGAGAAAGGTATAGTTCCAGTATTAAGCATACAGTTTTATATATGACATTTATAGCTTTTGAATGCAAAACTTTATTCTTTCCCTGTTAAACGCAGTATTGAATTCTTCATACATAATACACATAATTTTTTTATTGATTTGTCTCAAAATGTTAATGCCCTTATTTTCATTTTAATGTATTTCATGCCATATCTTTTAATAAATGATTTCTTCGAAGCTTTGAAACTCGATTTTTAACAGCGTTTGTTTTGATGCTTATCGCGTATCTTTTGATTTTTAATTTTAGTTTTAAACATACATATGTGCTTTTATCATCTCGTAACATATGTATCTAAAACATATAAAGTCAACACTGTAGGTCACCTGTGCAATTTAAAAAATATTAACATACTTAAATTTGCAGAAGCGACATTTTTGCATACTAAATTTTAAGCTATAAGTCGATCAAGGAATTTATTTAGCTTTATCATTTATTTCAAAATAATTGATATCGCCCTTTGCACAATTCAGCCTTGTTAAACCCATTATCATACCGTTGACTTCGAAATTGAATTTTGAGGCCAGCTTTTTCTTATATGTTTCCGTTTGTTGAATTATTATCAGTTTTCCATTTTATTTCTATAAAATCAATTAAGCTTTCATCAACTATTATTGATTATCTTTTTATGTACACATGTCTAGTAGCTTTACACAGTTACTTATGATACGAAAAATGTAGAATACGATTAAAAAATAAAAGAAAATTATTTCGCTTCCTATTTTTAAATTGATCGTAGCTACCTGATATGCGCCGTGGTAAAAGTTTTCTAAATGTAAGAAATATTCAGGGTGGTTCAAAACGAATATAGCGATCGCAAGCGGCTATAACTATTTAATTGAGAAAAATTTATGGACGAGAATTATATAGGATGTAAAATGAAGTTCAAAATTTCGTTTACGTACTTTATTAATAGTTTACGTGACTCCCCTCGGTAACTCTAACAACATCTAAGCGGTGGTCCATTTCACGCCATACATTCTAAAGCAGGTCTTTGATCATTGAGTATCCAAAGAATCATTTGAGTTACCAATGCAAGCGCATTAGAAATGTTCATTTTGAGTTATCGAATTGTTTTCGGCAAATGAATCACAACACGTTCTACGCGGTGGTTATGTGAAAGACTTTCAATCCTTTGCCGAAAATAATTCCAAAACTCAAAATGTGCATTTCTAATGCGCTTGCGTAGGTGATTCCACATATCTGCTTCATATTGTATGCCACGAAATGAACTTGGATGTTGTTCGTGTTGCCAAGGGGAGTCTCATGAACATTGTTAGTAGGTAAATAAAGTTTTAAACTTCCTATTACATTCCGTGTATTTCATATGGATAAATTATTTTCAATTAAACATTTATAGCTGTTTGTAATCGCTATATAATTCTGAGAAACCCTGTATATCTTAACTTAATTATCTCAAAGAAAAAAGAAGGAAATATAATAACCAAGATATGAAAAGCTTTCTATTGACAATGGTTGCTCTGAAAACAACAATGTCATAAGAAATATGAATAACACAATCAGTGGCTAATAGACAGCTATATTTTTCTGCATAAAATTGTTTGTCGTAAGTCCTCTTATGACGGAATATATCCTATATTTTAATCCAAGCTATGGTTTCGTTACATAATGTTTGCAATAACCTTCCTACACAATACATTTTTTAAAGCTTTAAAATCCATAATAACTTTTAATTTCCTCTAGTAATACTATGTACATTGTAACCCTGAACAGCAAAAGTACATGATTTTCATGTTGAAACCGTTTGACTTTCTTAAAATTAACTAAGCATGTTTCCATCACCGGATTGAGTTCTGTTAAATGTAATGAATTTTACAGCGTCCTCGTTTTCCTCTTCTTCATCCATAATATAGATCAACAAATAATCCCTTTCTACACGATTAAGCACAATTTTCAGCTTTCATAACAAGAAATAGATTTCAGTCTAAAATATATGCTTAGTAACTACAAAGTAAGTTGTTTAGCCTGCTTTGCAACAATCCGAAATGTCTAAACTCTTGTTAAGCGAATAATCGCTTAATATAAAAAAGCAACTGAAACTCGAGAAAAGTGCAAAATTCCTTTATTTAAAACTACGTATGAACAGAAGGCACACTTTGTGCTTACAATTCAGCCAACCGCTTGTGGCAAGATAAATTAAAGTAACAAACTAATGTAAAATGTGAATTTAATTAATCTAGTAGCCGAAGGCTACACAAATCTGTTTAGGTGTAGTTGGCTCAAAACTTTACTGGCGTGAAATTCACTATTGGCAGTAAAAAAACAAAGCGGAACACTGAAATCTTATCTTATCTAGCATCGTGTAACAAGACCCCTAGAAGCAGAACACACTGTGTCTTAGAGTCTAAAAACCTCATCTTAAATGCACTAAAATTAAACTGGCATTCAAGCAGGAAAACTGAAATGACAAGTGAAAGAAAGATCCAAAATATAAAATAACTTGTCAATTAACAAAAGGCAATTTTGCAAAGTTCTTACTGTTATGTAATACATACTTATCTTAATTCAGTATCAGTAATTGAAGTATACTTATCTTAATTATAATGCTTATCATAATTCTGTTATCAGTCATGGAAGTTATTAATTTGATTTTATTAGTTGATCTTAAATTTTGCTTTGTTGAAAAGTAATTGTTGTCAATTTAATATTGGCAGTTTTGTTTAACTCTGAATTTAAGTTAATTTTTTTTTCTTTTGTCCTGAAGGTTGTTTTGTTAATCATTTAATTTTGTTCTTTAACTCTTCATCTTAACTTGCTTTTTATAATATTTAATTTCTGGTTAGGTTGACTCTTAAGGTCATTTTCACCTTGAATTTTAAAGTTCTTTGTTTTACACAAGTTGGTGTATAAAGTTAATAAGTTTTGTTAACGTACCCCTTTTTCTGGTAAAGTTTGAATCTATATTTTCTGACTCTAGTGGTAAATTCGGTTTTGGTGTTGTAGAAACATTCTTGAGAAATATGAATTTAGCTGTGTAATTTCTATATTTGAACTGTAGAAACTTTCTTAAGAAACATGAATTTCTCTGTGTAATTATTATATTTCTACTGTAGAAATCTTCTTAAGAAACATGAATTTCGCTGTGTTATTATTATATTTCAACTGTAGAAACATTCTTCGGTGTTTAATTTAATTATTAATTAAATGCAAGTTTTTTTTAATTCATTTTCAGAAATTTTTACGTTGTGATGGAAAAAAGG
Source organism: Stegodyphus mimosarum (assembly GCA_000611955.2). Lineage (NCBI taxonomy): Eukaryota > Metazoa > Arthropoda > Arachnida > Araneae > Eresidae > Stegodyphus > Stegodyphus mimosarum. The sequence continues at coordinate 63,506 of KK113312.1, read as the reverse complement.
ATTTATTGCCTTGTTTTCGAAATTTCCCTGAAGAAAAAATTCTTAGAAGCTTATCTCTGCCAGACAGTTGTCTGGAAATTCCCTTAGTCCAAGTTGAAATCCGCACCGCGCTACTAAAGGTTTTTTTGTATGCAGCTAAGCCACGCCGGGGTTTTGTTACTAGGGTAAATGGGAGTCAGTTAGGCTTCCACCCATGCAAGAATGACACTCTGTCGTAGAAAAGGGTTGATTGACCTCATGTGCGGATTGTAATTCTTTCAAGAAAAGGGACATCCGCCAACCTCGGGCAAACACCCAAGACCTTTATTACACCTACTGCCATGGATTTTCCTCAAAGGGTTGCCCTGCAACTGGCGACTTTTGGAACTTCAAGCGTCGCCAAGCCGGGGGCTGGCGAGAAGAAGAAAAACAGCGTGCAGCGGTCTTCGAAGGGGGGGAATCGGAACGAGGCCGATCGCTGTTTCTATCTGGTGAGAAGATGGCTGAAAACGTTAGCGAAGAGGAAACCAACGAGGGTCGGAAACGCATGGAGGACCGAGTCTAGATTGAAAGGGCGGAAGACCCAGGTTTTACTCCACAGTATATACTAACTTGTATTCTTTTCTCTTTATAGATATCCGTGAAAAAAAAGGATGTAACTACTCACCTTTTTATTGTCATCAAAATAAGGGGATCTGTTTTGTCACAAGTAACCTGATTCTTGCGGGGGCCTCCCCTCTCTTTGTAGAAAGGTATGTTTTCTACCAGTTTCTCTGTTAAACACCTGTAAACCCCATCTGTTACCACCACCACTTATGTATCTAAAATATTGTAGTTAGTTTTGTTTACTTTCAATAAATGTTAAGTTTAAATTTACCTAAACTTGTTTGTTTCACTCATAATTTAGGACACTGGACCCAATAAATTAAATTAAAACTTGAACCCGTTAGTTATCTAACACACAACGCATAGGCATGTATTACTGACAATACACTTGTTGTATTATTGATATGGTATTGGCAACTATACTTTTTTGTTACTCATTTAACTTACTGATAATTTGATTTCAATGTATGTCACACAATTTCACCCTTTGCAGTATTTTAGTGTAGATATGACTTAAAAGTTAGTTTACAAGATCATGGCACCCATGAGTAAATTAAAATGATGTTAAATGTTAAAAATACCATAACATTACTCTTTGAGTTTTTGTAATATTTGTGTCCACAAGAGATAAAGTGGGTACAACTGGATGCTTGTCGTGATTCACAGCGAATGGGTTGGCTACGTATAACTACTGGAAGTTTTTCCATGAGTAACTTGAAACTGAAACTGTTCCCTTAGAACAGCTGTTCCCAGTTGGATCGGTACGGATCCTCTGGTGGTCAATGGAATTTTAAAAAGGGCTATGATGATCAAAGGATCGATGTCCTAATATGCATTCGAAAGTGTCCGACATTTATAAAAATGTATTAATAAAATTGATAATTGTTTATTTATATAAAACTTTATGACACAAATAGATGAAGTCTCCTTCAAAGCACATTGCTACACGAAGTTTTAGAATTTAAAATTCATCCGAGAAAAATACCCGCAAATTAAAATTGTTGTCAGAAAAAAATCATTAAACTCTTCTTATCTAGAGGAAACATGTTTTATCGTACTACGAAAATGAAGAAACAGGTTGAGTGTTTTCAAACGAGGTAATTTCAGAATGAAATTAAATAGTTTTATGCCAAGTACTGAAAACCATTGCATCATTGCATCAGCTATCATGTAAATTAAAATCTAACCTTTGGGCAATAGAATCTGCGATTTTTTGTCGGATAACTTGTTGAACTAAACAACTTGTTAATATTTGTAAAACTGAAGATAATAATAATAATACAAAAAAAAATGATAAAACCTAAGTCTAATAAACTATTTTTCAAAAGAAAATTAAGTTCATATTTTCAGTTTTATTGTTTCAATTTACGTATGCGCAATTATTTGTATTATTATTATGTTCTATGCTATATTGTAGAGAAAAATATAAGGGAATTGGTGAAAAAAACTACTTTAAAAAGGATCGATGCAAGAAACGATTGGGAATTCCTGCCTTAGAATATCCTTCATGAAATCATCCCTCTTTAAGCAAATAGTCTCGCGTATTTTATAGTGGAATTATCAGTGCACCAGCTTTTAACATTCATATATCTTTTATCAGTCAACTGAATTTTTATTGCAAGAAAGGCTAATTTAATACTGAGCGGAACTTTATGTGCCTGTTAAATCTAATTTAAATAGGTTCAATGCATCAGCTATCAGATCAGGTGATATTTTTATAAACTATTCCTTAAATAGGTGACCGTATAGTAGCAAAACTTCAATATAATTTAGTCCAGTTTTCGGAGAACTTTCACGACAGAAAACTCATTGAGACACAATATACTCTTAAAACATATCCGCAATTTTTTGTTCAAATGTAAAGTATAAGCTTATTATTATGCTTTATTTTATCCACAAATATTTTCAATATTTAAAATGAACGCTCTTGTCTTTTTTTTCATTTGCTTCCTAAAACTATGACTTATAAAATAGTATTAGCATTCCTTCTATCTTTATTGAACTTAATATTCATAAGCTTTATAAGACTTATGTCTCCGATAGTTGCAGTTTTCAGAGCTATCGCAATTATTATCATTTTTCAGAACTATTAAATAATATTAGAAACATTAATTTTCGGAAAATAATGATGCAAACAGTTATTTTAAAGTCTGAAAGCATTAATGTACAAGAAGAAGAGAAAAAATTAGATTAAATTTTGTGTAAGCACGAACGTTATAGATACATTTTAAGTCCTCGTATATTAAGATTGACGTATGAACAGCTTGTTTCGTAATTTATTATACCTCCTTATAAATTACACTACTGTTGGAAGAACGTAACAAACAAAACGCAATCATGCAACGTCTCACACTAACGCTATATACTACTTTTAATTTATATCGTGCAATTCGAGGTCTAGTTTTCGTGAAATCTAATTTACTGAAGTCCTCCATGCAATAAATCACCATTAAAAGATGTATGTAACGCACAAACCAAATTTTATGAAATTCGTTGCGTAAAAGTAAATCTGAAATTTTATTTCATGTTCCAATTTTTTCCCAAATGTCCTTCCATTAGGGCGGTTGGAGAGGAAGCTAACTTAATTCAGCACTCAGATAAAAGTAAACTCTAAGGATACAGAGCATTTAACAATTTAGAAAAACAGAACGTTATATTACGGACTTGGAATTAATACAAATCTTATTTAGTAGGTCCAATTTATTATTGCATCTCATAAATTATCCTCTTTAGCCCAAAGTCTTAATTTATTTTCTTATTCCACTAGGATCTGGAACCGTAAATTATTTCCTATTTGTTTTCACAAATGAATCATTCGAATGCTGAGTGTAACTTACAAATGAAATAAATGCATTACAGGCTCTACAGTTGGCAATAATATTTGATGTTTGAAAAGCGAAGAATTTTGCGTTAGATTATATTAAGCACTTTTTAGTGAGACTTTAACAAAAAAATTTTAGAACATTAACTTCCTTAAAAAATGTTTTCTTCCTTTTGACTGCTGTGTGGCAAACAAATATAGTATTAGGAAAATACTATTGAACAATTTACTTCCTTAAGACCTGAGTCTTCATATTAACTACCTGTTTCAAGTAAAAAAATATTTCATTTTAATATCGTACATAATTTTATAAAATGTCTCTGTCTCGTCACTAAAAACGGAAAGCGCTGTGACAACTGGAAATTTTTATACTGTTTAGAAAATTCTGTAAACCTT
>KK113312.1:47142-59672 GCA_000611955.2 Stegodyphus mimosarum | reverse complement strand
TTAACTAGCTAAAAACAAAACTTTAAAAATTAAGTTCATAAAGTATTTTCTCCCTCCTTTCTACAGTCCTTCATGGTGTAATGGTAGCACACTCGGCACGTATTCGAGAGGTCCAGGTTCGAGTCCCGGCAAGGGCACTGCATATTTTTCACGTCTTCCTGCCTCAAAATAACTTAGTGATTCTACAGTTGCTCCCAAACTGAAACGTGGTAGATGATGATTATTTATCACCAGGATTTGGAGGAAAAAATATCCTTTCTTGACAGAAAACATTTGGTTTCGTAATCACTTCTTGAATTTGTTCTCAACTGCTTTCCGAATGTTTTAATAATTTCTTCTTAAAACTCCGGCATTTAAATGAACATCAAGCAAGGGAAAATCATCTAATTCATTGTCAAAAATGTCCACAATTTCTTCCAGCATCAAATTTTATTTTAAACTATACTGAAATTTAATAATTGTTTTAGTAATAGGAAGTTTTAATCTGTAACGGTTTCATAGAATGTTTTTTAGGGAGACCTTCCCACCCATTTTATATAAACTGCTTATTTAAAATTCTACTGAATATAGTTGTAAAATTAGAAGGATATATCTAGTATTAATGTTTAAGGTAATAAATGTAACATTTTTTCTTCTAGAATATCCGTTTTGGATAATTATAAGGAATATAACTGCGATCGTGGAAATAAATTTCTCATTTAACGAGGTTTACACAAATCATTTTCATTTTAAGCGAAATGCAACAGCTTTTATAAATGCATTCCATCACAAATTGGTGATAACTTGACCATACGGGAAGTCTTTGTCTTACCAAGTAGGTCGGACTGAGTCCTTTTCTGCATACAGGACTGATAACTATATGCATGGAATTTTTCTACGAATTAACCGCATGAAGTTTTCTTTCGATTCTAGCACTTCTCAATCAACAACGAATGATCCATTCGAATTTCTAGCATGAAAGAGAGATAGAAGATTCCGTTTAAATTTTTGCCCACTAATTCAAATTGCGATCGATAGCATTTCGGAAATTCATTATATCAAATTTTTATTAATTCTAGATCGATCATTGCACCGGATTATCATTAAAATGAGAACTTTAAATTTGCATTCTTAAATACTTTGTCTGAAAGTCTATAAAATGCATTTTTGCAGAATACATTTGTTTCCAGACAGGCTATTGTCTGTGAATTCGCAGATGGTAGCATGCCTAGGATTTCGATGATTTATTACGTTAAAATTTTACTCTATATAAAGGTAAACGTTTACCGGAAAACACAGTTCTTGTAAAAACTCAAGAAATTCTTTTGAGAACTGCAAGATAAACTACTTCGTAACAAATCTACTTTTTGTCCGGGAGGGACTAAAGATAGTAGAACTCTGACTGGCGTTGATGATGTAAACAATTTTTTTTTCCGAATCAGAGACGATCTGCTTTGTAGCGAAACAATCCTCAAAGAATAAACAAAATCTTCCCTGCAATAGTGCTGTGTGGTTTTCTCAGTGATAGCAGAGATGAGAATTTTACAAGGATGCTGACTACTTAAAAATACAAACTTTTATACAAGCATTATGCTTGTGCTAGGATTCAGGTTGTATCTAAAGAAAAACAACTTCGAACAGAGGGAAAAAGAAACTTCTTACGAGTCATGAAAACTGTTTATAAGATGGCAGATCAAGAGAGGGGTTTAGTTTCATCTTCTATATGGCGAAAGGCATTCTCTAAATTTTAAATATGATTGGTATATTTGTTCCCTAGTCAGTAATATGAGCTAACGTTTCTTTGCAAAAACGTCACAGTATGTAAAAATTGACAATAGAAACCAAAAACGTTGTAAGTTGAAATATCACAGTACAGAACTGTCAATGCTTTGGAAGTAACAAGTTTCAGCTGCAGAACTGAACTTCTTTAGTCTCCATTGCACGGTTTCCTCACGTATCTGAACGAAATACTGAATTTTTAGTTCGAGCCTCTTCATTGATGACAGAAATATCTCTTCGGCTGAGTATTTGCCCTTGCAGTAGCACCAAAATACGCTTATACATAAAACAATTTCAAAATAATAATGCTGGATCTATGACTTTTTCCAGTACAGATACACGATCTAACGAATTTACACGATTTAATGAAATTGGAAGTTTCGACATTTTTCTTTGGTTATCCTCTGAGATGAGAATTACTAAAATCTGCCCAATGCGGAAATGATGAAGCGTCCACAGATACAGATCAGTAACATTTGACTGAGTTACAATAACTGATCTTCACTAACAGAATAAATTTAAATTAATTTAGAATTGTGGGTTCTATATGATCTACAACGCTATATTTTGCCAGTGTTTGGAAATATGTGTTTATGATTTCTTAACCTTGCTGTCAGACGGCCATATCTCATTTCTACTACAATCAACTATGTGCATGCGAATGCCAATCTCAGATTGGTGATGATAACAGTTAAACTGTCAGTATGAAATTTTTATTTTGAACAATCTTTGTAAATAATTTTTACAATTAAAAACAAATCAGATGATAGATATTCATGCGTCATAATCTCGCTTTGAGTATATTCTTAGTAAGCATTTACTCACTTAAGCTTAAAATATGGCACAAGAAAAAGAGTACAACACTTATGTAAAGAAACAAGTTCACTCAGTTCACAAGAACACTTTTCGACTCAGTCTCCTTCTATACTGTTGGTCTGTGCAGAGAATACACAATGCTGATAAAACGTTAAGGATTTTGACTAAAATGAGACCTTACTACATTTTTCTGAAAAGAAGACATAATCGGAAAATAAGCCCTCACTTAATTTTTCAGGATGCTTGTAATATAAGCACTGCTCCAAAAAAAGCCATATTTAAGGTCATCACCCACGTGGATGGCAGACTTATAAACGAATAACCAACAACACTGCAAACACAAGACACAAGTGTATTTGGAAACAAACAGAGGTTGTTATGAACAACTAGAATTACTAGAACAACTAGAACAACTTTAGTCTTGGGACAGGTTAATTCAGTTATGTGATGTAATGAACGCGTTTAATGCATTCATGTGAAATAAAGAAATAATTTATGAATTTTGTCACTGTGAAATTTCTTCTCTTTTGTGTAGTAGTCATTCTAAACAATTTTGGTTCAACTCATGTATCATTAGTCTTTAATTAACACTTCCGAAATTCGTAAGAGCTTTAAAGAACTTTAATATTTTGATTTCCAAGAAGAAGAGTGAAACAAAAGCTTTTCCGCCGAATAAATCTTAGTTTTCTGTAAAATAAGTTTTATCGAAGAATGGTCCTTAAATGGCGATGAAAGTAAGATAATCTCAGTCAACAACTGGGTGAGGGAAATGTCACAAGGCGCAAATGTGGATAAGGTCAGTAACCATAATTTCTTGAGTTGGAAAATATTATTTGTGAAAGAATGTTTGACAGAAGAAGGAAGGTTTTGGCTTTTCTGCTGAGTATTTCCCCTTGGAGTGGCACCAAAATTCCATAGTGTAATACGTAAAGTCTGCCCGGCATAGAGCTTTTCAAAATTATTAATGGAAGACTTAACTGTTTGACGACTTTCCCATTCCTTGGTGCTCCGCTGGAGCAGTGTAGTTAGGCTAGGTCGACAGTTCAATCCGGAGAACTACCCAAATCCCTGTGTCATGAAGAGGAAAAATCGCAGAAGTTCGCAGAGAAGAAACACCATAAGTCGGCTACGCTATTAGGATGTAACTGGAGGCCACCTCGTGATAGCTAGCAAGCTGGTGAAGATTGTCCTGGGTTCGTTGGAGCTTATGCTGACTCATTTCTATTCCAACCGCAATAGAAAAATCCAGACCTTGTTCAAAACGGGAATTAGCCAACGACTACTCGAACTTCCCATGGACGTAACAGGAACAGTACGCCTAAAAGCTCAGTGATTGACGATTAAAAAAATGAAGAAGACGAAGGATAACCCCTCACGACAGGGCAACACATCTTTTCCTTATTTCAAGTGGAAAACGAAGTAGGGAGCATAGTTGCAGCTACCCGCCTTCTTAGCCTTCGCAGCTCACCTTCTAGGCAACCATCACTTACCACGGCCCAAGCAGGAGAAACGTTTCTAAGTAACAAAGTAGCAACAAGCAAAACAGCTAACTTTCTTTCAAAATCATGTCTTCCTTCAGTAAGCCGCTAATTCTATTACAACGGACAGGGAGCATAAATGCTCCCCGCTTTAACAACTGCCAGAAGAAAAATTATTTCATTTCAGGGCATCAAGCATAAAACTGTTTCGTCCTCAAAAATTCTCTTTCACATAACAAAAAAAAAAACAGGCTACCACAAAATTAGATTTTCGTTCCCTTATTAGAGACCAATTTCCACCTTTTCCACCCAAATGACTAAAACATGTACGCTGCAGATGCGCCATTTCTCTAAAGCGGCCAAATGACCGGCCAATCGCCAATTAAACGACTTCCACTGTTGGTGAAATGACACCTTCGACCCCTCGTCGCGTACTTCCTGTCCTAAAGGGCCCCCCTTGCACTGCTAGGGTCTGTACTTAGGCAGTCTCAACCACGGGGATATATAAGTTGACTTCACAGGACTAGAGCCCGAGTTTATTCTTAGGTTGGTTCTGGCTTGGCACGAACCGTACTGGTACTGTCGTGTCGGTTCATCTGCCTGTGGTGGAGCTATATTGTCAGATTTCGTTGGTCGTCCGAGGGGAAACGCCCCTATTGGTGGAGTCGGGTGATGTCGCATGACGATGCATCTAGACTTAGTGGGGCTCGTCGGCTTCACCGGCTGGATCGCGGCCTCGAGGATTGTCTCTGGCGGCCAAGATGATATTCTGCATAGAGCGATCCCTGTGAGCGCCAGGTAATAGAGTCCTGGTTTTCCGGTGTAACTGTCCTAAAGGGTAACCGAAGCAAAACAATTTCTTTCTATAAACTTTTCCGGAAGTAACGCCCTCCGAACGAGAGAATGACTAAGCGAAATTCGTTCTCTTTCTTTGATCCTTTCACAAAACACAGAAATCTTGATTACGTTCAAATAAAAGAAAAAATAATAAAATTCATTGAAGCATCTGGTTTACCCAATTAAAGAATTTACATAACCGAATATTGAATTAATCATAAATAATGAAGCATTACACTACTAATTCAAAGAATAAATGAAATTAAGATTTTCATAAGTAAGAAAAATAATTAACTTGATCTCTTTCATAACCAAAAATTCAAATTATTATCAACATAACACCTCTCTTTTTTGTTGCAATTGGTAGTACCAAAAGTGCATATATATATATATATATATATACATGTGTGTGTGTGTGTTTACCCCCATAGCTGAGTTAATGGCTAAGATTGGATTAGATTTTGAATACAAATATATAGATTTTGTCACTCTTCTTCAGGAGATAAAAATTTCTAGCAGGTTACAAAATTAACAAAAATTCAAGTATATGTATTCAAGGAGAAATAGTATTACATTATGGAGCTAATTGCCTCAATTACAGTACTTATTTACGTATATGTATCTTACATTATTCATCATTAATAATTTTAATTCTATGACCAAACCTAGTGAAAAATTTACAATGCAAGGAGAAAAGTTTTGAATATAAAAAGTATACACAATATGATTTTACTATTTTACATTTAAAATTTATTTGATTTTTAAATAAAAAAGAACAAATTCCGGATTAAACATAGTTTCAAATACCTAATTAAAGTACAGTATTTAAGACTTCATAGTGAAGAAAATTATGCTTTTGAAGTTAAATATCCTCAGCCAGTAAAGGAGAGACTATCTTTTGAAGAAAGCAATTAAACGTTTCCCTTTGGCAGAGAAAGTAATTATTTACAAACACGAAACTACAATTTTCCCAATTTTATAAAATTTTGATCAATTCCTTTAATGACAGCGTTAATTCTGAAACCCAATAAACATTTCAATGAATATTTCTGTTTTCTTGTTTTGTGTACATGACTGCATTTTCTTACTTTATTTATATGACTCTGCGTTCTATTTTTTTAGGAAATACTTTTCCGTTGTTCATGTTTATTTCAAATTTAAAGTAATCGTTCTTCACATATTTTCCGGAATTAGTTTGATGAAAACGGAAAGAATCGGCATCTATTTTGCATAATCAATTATTAACTCTGGGATTCTTAAATGTTGTACTGAAGCTGAAATTAGAAATCAAAGTTTATAAGATGTATTACTTAAATTAACCAGTTTTTTATTATTTCAGCCTTTACTATAACTTTTTATTTCCGTTTCCTTACCAGAATGTAAATCAAGGTTAGTTAAGCTGATGTTTTTGGATTTTAAGATGCAGCGTGTTTCTGCCTTTTGTGGCCACCTTACGTTAGTACTACCCGTTACGTTAGTACTACCAGATGTGATAAGTTTGTAATTATTCGACTTCGTGATGTTGCTGCCGACATTTGAATTCTATACGCCTGTTACAGTATGTTACATCGTCGTAAGCAGTGATTGTCTATGTTCAAAGTTTTGTTTTATTAACCTTTTCAAGTCGCCATATTTACTTCAGACTCAGCGATAATTAGCTTTTTGTTTGTTAGGGGTTTGGAGCTAGTTTATGCTTCCAAAAATATCAAACTCTGTAATTTGTACTCTAAAAGAATCTGAAAAGAGAAATTTAATTCCTTCTTATTCTTTTCAAAAAGATGCAATGTTGGATTCGAAAACTGATGCTTCGTTTTATTCTTAGTTCGAATTGGCATATTATGAACTTTACTGCTATGTATTTACATCAGTATTAAAGCATAAATCTTTATGTGATTTTATAGTGGCTCTTAAAAATTTTCCTTTTAACGTTCTTGACATTTCGCGATTCCGTTAGAAAAGAAACAACTATCCGTTGTTTACTGTGCTTCCACATCAGAAGAAAGACTCGCGACTCCTACGCAGTTTTATTAATGTGTTTACAGAACAGGAAGTTTATGAAATTCTGTTCTGTTATCGGCTTTCATGATCAAGAGTTTCCTAGGCTTTGTTTATACATTATAGAATGTGCATGGAGTGAAGTTTCCTTGTATATCTATATAGGTTTTCTTGGCAGTAAACTCACTTTTAGAAGGGGTAGAAGATTTACTTTTTTAGCTGTTAGATTCAAACTTAATTGTCTTACGCATAGCTTCTGCTGAATATTAAAATTCTCTTCGCTGCGCTTTTAGTTTTATTTTGGAAAAATCATTTACTTTTATCGAAAAAGAATGAAAAATAAAATGTTTTCACAGTGTCGTCAAATATTATTTTTTCCATCTTGTTTCTTTTCACGTGATTTCAAAATAAAAAACTTATTAAACGTGCATAAGAATTTAAAATTTATGAAATTCATATATAATTATTACACTTATTTATTATGAATAAGTGACATTGGAAAATAATTCCACGATTTTGAAGACATAAAATTTACGGACCAAACTAAAAATCATGCTAACTTATTGCCCAAAGTAGTGAAAAACATTGTTACTAATTTCGTATTTATGTAAATAAATTTAATGAAATTATATATAAATTGTAGCAAATCTTGTGGAATGTAATATGAAAGGTTTCAAGAATCGAGCCACTGCCAGAAAAATACGTTTGCAGAAGTAAGTCTGTTTAAAATTACGATAAATGGCTTTGGCGAGATAGCGCCAAGCTGCCGATAGTTTTGTCGACTAATTTTTGTCGCCAGATTTGGCGAGAAATTGCTGAAAGTTTTCAAAGCTGAATACATTTTATTCCCAAACTGTAATCAATACTGAAAAGTAAACCTAAAATAAATGCAAAGAACAGCTGAGGCATTGAGAGAAGAGACAACTGCTCACGCATGTCATCCATGCCTATTACTATTCTTGTCAGTCCTAAAATCAGAAAGTTTCATGCTGACTCAACTGTACGCAACACACTGTCCTAACCAGAATTTATTAGTTTATTATTTTATTAGCATTATTTTAATTTTTGTAACATCATTCTATTTGGTAAATAACTTCTCTAAATTGCTTAATTTTCTCAGGATTTGCTACTTCGCGTTACTCTTTGTAAAATTTTCTACAACAGCCTTAATTTTTTTAAAAATTGTTATACCTTTAATTTTCCATACTGCTACAATGTCAAAATCCTTTGTAACATCTACGTTATATTTGTAACAAAATTTTAGACTTCACAGAAAAATCTCTGTAAAATGTAACATTCTTTGTAAAACATTCTCTGTAACATATATATCACAACTATATCAGAATATTGTATCCAAAGAAAATGTTTTAATAAAAGTAGTTAAATGAGCAGAAAAAGCTGAAAGTTTTTGAGACGGAACAGTCTCAGAAGAGTAGGCAATTTGAGACAATACTTACATGAACGCATACTAACACAGCCCATGTATCTGTCAGAATCCGTGAAAATAATCTAGTGGAGAATAAAAAAATGTCTAAGGAAAACTCTCAAAGTAATTACATATATTAACGCTAATGCTGATACTATTTAGGCTATATTAGGAATTATTATTTTTATACTTGAGACTATTCTGCAAAAAAATTCGTAATTCTATGAAATTGTAGGCAATGAGGCCTTTTTGCATTGTTTTGTGTTTAACATTCTTTGTAGTTGGAATTGATAGCAACTGATTGTGCTCTGTTATACTGAGTAGAGCTATCCGAGTCCATTTGTGAAAAGTTCTAGAACTATAAAGTTTTCTTTCTGGAAAATAAATTTTATCAAGCTATTAGTTCTGTGTGCGTTCAATTCATTACATAACCACATGCACGAAATATATTTTGTAAAATTGTAAATATACTTTTGAGCTGATATTTGCTGCCGTTGAAACGTTTAATGTACTTGTACTATAAGGTACAAGTGGCGCCCGTACAAAAAATAGGTAACGGATGATGATTCTCCGCCACCGGAATTTGGCGATTGGGTCCCCTAATCCCCGGTCGCCCTTTAAAAGGGGAAGTATATAAGGTATTTCTCCTGCCTTCTTCGCATGCCTTCGTGGTGTAGTGGTTGTAGCGGTCAGCACGCTCGATGCGTATTCGAGAGGTTCATAGTTTGAGTACTTTCACATCTTCTGCTTCCAAATAACCTAATGACTCTACTTTACAACAAAAATAAAGCATTAAGAAGTATTACACTTTTAAGATTCCATCTACCGTCAATGCTATTCTTTTATTTGTTTCATGTATGGCGACACTACAATTTTCAATAAAATTGCATTCTCTAAATTTAGTCTTTATATTTTATTTAAATTCAATATTAGCGGTAGAGTACATCAGTAGACAAAATGTTGCAATGTTCTTAAACTTTTGCTGTGATGTAGTGTTTCTTTTCAATAAAAAGTGTTTTTCGAATGAAACTTAAAATATGAAAATATGAAACTGCTGGAATGAATTTGCGCTGGCAGCAAAAAACAGTTAAATCTTGGGAGGCAAATAATATGTTTCGAAATTGCTAGAAATTAGTTTAATTGACAATAATATAACTCTTTTTGCTGAATTTTTCGAGACACCTATGGTGATATCAGATTGCTTGAAATTGTCTGCATTACTCATGAAAGACAATCTCTCAGTAAAATTTTAGAAGTAAAACAGAATGCTTAGAAATTATTTGTATTGGCAATAGAAATCTGCTCTTTATTTGAATGCCCTTTAGACAGACAAACAGCATGATGTTGCTAAAAACTTTTTGTGTTCTACATTATAATTATAGTTTCATCTATACTTATTTTGTAGTTTGTTGCTTTCTTTTATTTTTTCCTAGAACATAACAAATTCAGACTCATTCATGTTTAACATCGGGAGAGAATTGAATTTCCAAGTAAAGCATACATTTATTTCCTTTCTTATATGAGTGCTAAGTATTAGAATCTAAACAAGAAGAAATTCTCATTGCATTTAACCATCCACGTCTCCTGTTTTGGTCCTTTGCGTCGAATCACTTTGACTACATTTAATAGTCTGTAGGAATTTATATTTATTTTAAATAACCAATTAAATTTAATTTTAAGTTACTTTTCTATAAGCCTTCCTTGTCCTAATTGTTAGTGCCAGAATATTTAAATTTGGTAGCGCGTGTAAGGCATAGGTTCCCAACGTGGGCGATAACGCCCCCTTGTGGGCGCTTCAGGCTTTCAGGGGGGCGGTAAAAAACTCAGAGAAAATTAGGGGGCGTTGATATGGCACAGAGGGGCTTTGGAAGATTAGCCAAATATAGTCTAAAAAGGACTTTAAAATCACGCTGATAATTCATTTGTATCACGTGTGCGAAAATTCACATATTTCGATATGAGACTTCACTGTTCAGAGAAAGACATACCTCTCTAGTATGTACGATTCTGGGGCTGCATGTGCTAAAACTAGCAACTGTCTTGCCAATTTGGCGAGATGCACTCCAAAAAGTCGCAGAAAACTGTTGACTTTTGTTGAAAGGGTCACCATTTTAGTGAAAGGAGCAGTAGAACCGGAGTTCATAATATCAGAAGGAAAAGCCTTCAGTGCAAAAATATATCTTTATTGTCTTTATGTACATATTTATGTTACGTCCAAAGCCCGAAGTTCGGCCAGTTCGCGTTTTGGCCAGGAGGTTTGGCCAAAGTCCGAAATACTTGCAATTAATATTGTATTTTATACTTTGGCCGGCCATTTCGCGAAGTGGCTGGGAATTCTTGGCCAAAGCCTGATGTGATAATGGTAGATTGAGTCTATGGAGCAGAAAAAGACTAAGGATCACCCTTAAAGGTAGTTGACAAATTGAGTACTCAATTTGCCTCTGTATTCATACTCGATACGCAACGCATTTGCTTAAGATATAATTCGTCATTTTGAAGGGCGCAAATCTAATCTTCACACTATCACATTGTTACAGCATATGCGTTCACTGAATAGTTTCTACTCGTTGAACTCACAGAAGTACTCATTTTTAAATACTTCATTTTTAACAGTGTGTAAAACCATCTGCCCTTGATTTCTTTTTTCCCAAATTGGCCGGTCAAAGCCAGAAATCAACAAAAAGATTGGACATTCGCCGGTAAGTTTACAGCAACGTTGGCCAAAATGCGAATTGGCCGATTTCGGGCTTTGGCCGTAACATTTACAAAAAATGTCACTGGGACTAAAAAATGCCACTTACAAGCGGCAACGATAGCGAGATCTCCAACTAAACTGTATTCTAAGAGAGTCTGTAAAAGTGCGTAGGCGACGTTGGACGCGGGAAAAAATTAGAGCGCCGAAATAAGCGGCGGCGGAGTAGACAAATCGTCGCCAGTGGTTTACCCGATCAAAAATTGTAGGTAGCTAAAAATAGAACAGCCCCGCAGAATGCTACAGACTCAGGCTCACACTATCTATCGTTCATCGCAGCATGTACTGCGTACGATGAAAACGGCGTTGCCTTAATATTTTGCTACTTCAACTTATATTATTTAAACCGGCAGTATCCCTTGCAGCTCCCTTAACTTGGATCAAGTATAAGTAAAGAAAAACCCATGTCGGAAGCAAAAAAGAAGAGGCGGCAGTACAGTGCGGATTATATAAAATACGGATTTATCGAAAATCCCTCAAATCCATCATCTCCATTGTGCCTTATTTGTCAAAAAACATTTTCGAATGAAGCGATGAAACCTTCTAGGCTTCAAGATCATCTTAATAAAATGCATCCGGATAAGAAAGACAGAGATATGACCTATTTTCTAGAGATAAAAAAGAAGATTGAAAATCAGCCAACTATATCAAAATTATTTTCATCAGCTTCTAAACAAGACGATGACGGACTTCGAGCTTCGTACAATATCTCATTGTTGATTGCTAAAACAGGCAAGCCACATACTATTGGGGAAGATTTAATTTTACCAGCAGTTAAAGAAGTAATAACCACCGTGCTCCATAAACCAGCTACAGATATTATCCGAAAAATTCCTTTGAGCAATAATTCTGTGCAAAGACGAATTGATGAGATGGCTGAAAACATTGAAGAATCGTTGTGCAATTATCTGCAGACTTGTCAATTTTCAATTCAGCTGGATGAGTCCACTTTACCAACCAATGAAGCATTGTTATTGTCGTACGTGAGGTTTATCAAAGATGAAAAAATATGTCAAGAAATGTTGTTTGCTACCAATTTGGAAACAGATACAAAAGGAGAAACCATATTTGATACACTGCAAAAGTTTTTTGACGAAAAGGAAATTCCTTTTAATAATATTTTGTCGGTTGCTACGGATGGCGCACCGGCTATGACAGGGCGTCACAAAGGCTTCATAGCATGCTTAAAAAATAAAGTTCCGGACGTGCTTGCTGTGCATTGCGTAATTCATCGACAGCATTTCGTTGCGAAAAATTTAAGCGAACGTCTCCATACATCACTGCAATATGTTATAAGAGCAGTTAATAAAATCAGAAGTAACTGGTTGAATGACAGATTATTTAGTCAGCTTTGCATTGCAAATGATGAAGATTTCAACCGATTGCTGCTTCACACAGAGGTGCGCTGGTTTTCAAAAGCTACTTATTTGACTAGATTTTCAATTTTGTTGTACAAGGAGAAGACTTT
>KK113312.1:0-46048 GCA_000611955.2 Stegodyphus mimosarum | reverse complement strand
GGGAAAGTTAGAATGAGTTTGAGAAATCTCTGTTCGTGGTCAAGCTTCGGCTTAGCAGTTATTGTTGGTTAGACGTGGCTTAATACAGTCTTTTTCTGAAAATAAAAAATCCTCCGAAAATAAGCCCTATCGTGATTTTCGGAACTTTTTGTAAAGTAAGACATCCCCCGAAAATAATCCCTAGTTAAAATAATGTGACAAAAAGAACTCGTTGAAAATGCTGTTGATTTATAATAATATGTTTAGCTTTCCTAATACTCGTATTTCAGAGAAATGTTTGAAACAAAATATTCCGAGAAATTAATTGTTTACCTCTACAGTTCGTTTCAAATTAGTTCTTGGAATTTATCTTAAAAATACAATATAAGGCAGCAGTCTACATTGAGCGACAGTTCAGGTATACAACGTTCATTCATTTCAGTCTTGTAAGTCTGATTATTTTCTCATACGTAATTTTATCTAAAAATAAAGTGAATAATTTTTATCCCCAGTTAAAATGAGTACAAAACGAAAGAGCTAATCCGTCGAGTACAAAAAGGGAATCGCGGAAGACTCCAGGGGTGTAAATCTTGTAGCATTCTGTAAAGAGAAGATGCTGGATCTCCGTATGGTTCGTAAATGGCGTGGAAAAGGAAATGAGAAAAAACGCAGAGTTGGATCAGGTCGGCAGCCGTTATTTTCTGAGTTGGAAGATTGCATCTGCGAATGGATTGCAGGCAGGAGAGCAATGGCTTTGGTTGTGCGCAGGGCTGATATTCAAAAATTTGCCCTTGAAACAGCAATTGAATTTGATATATCCACAGAAGAATTTAAAGCATCGTCACACTGGTTGGACAACTTTCTTAAACGATATGAAGTGTCTCTAAGGAGATCAACAACATTGGTTAAGCTGTAAGACAATGAAGTTGTTAAGAGTGCACTTGCGTTTAAGCTTTTTGTTGATGGCATCGATTTTTCGAAATACCAACACTCCAACATGATTGCTATGGATGAGACCGCGGTATTCCTAGGCCAAGGAGCTCAAACGAGAGTTTACCACAAGGCTTCTTCGTCAATTTACGTTCCTTCTACCGGTTACGATAGTGCGCGTGTTACCTGTATTTTATCAGTTCGTCTAGATGGCAAGAAAGTATCGCCATTTTTAATCACTAAAGGTAAAAAAGACCAGATTCAACGTGTTTCAGGAATTTATGCCATTGAAAGTGAAAAAGCCTGGTGCACCCAAGCAGTTATAAGAAAGTGGGTTGATTTTATGCTGCCACCACTGTTGAGGGGTCAGAATAGAACTTTACTAGTTTGGATTCAGCCAGTACTCACCGCGCTAAAGACATGAAAAACTTTCTTGCTGAGAGCAAGATTGATCAAATAATGATTCCGGCAGGAATGACTGGTTACCTCTAGACACTTGACATTGCAATATACAAGCCATTCAATCCAGTCCAGTCCATATAGATATAGCCGAAGTGCTGGGATCATTTGCGGACGGAAATCAATGAATATATTGAAAACAGAATGGTGAGAAATCATCATTTTGTAAAACTAGGCTTACAAGAAGTTGTGAATTGGGTTAAAAATTCATGGGACAAAATAACTGATAGTGATGTATCCAATACACTACGAACAGGCTACTTAGACAAGAAGTATTCATTTAACGATAGCTGCATCGCAAGACATGAGAGATTCGGACCAATGATTCAACAGGAAATGGATTGGGAAGAAAATTAGAATATAATTCAGAATTTTATTTATGACGATGTTCCAGAAAAAGATGACATGACTGTAATTGAATAAATTTAAATTTCTGTATTCTGTGTAAAATAAATATTAAATAAAAATATAGAAATATACTTTTATTTTTGCCCTCCCCCGAAAATAAGCCCTAGCGCGTATTTTGGACCAAAAAAGAAAGTAAGACAGCGTCTTATTTTCGGAAAACGACGGTAGCTATTATCTTGCTGCCATTAGACTCATCTACGCGCTGTAGGATACAGGATTGATTGAGCCCTGTAGTTTAATTCTACCACTTGTGAATATCTCCAAATTTAAGTTTCGATTCAACTGTTTCAGTTACCGCCCAAGCCGAGTTGACGCATTGTAAATAATTTAGAAAGTTTAATAAAGGGTAATTTTAACTCTTCTTCCTCGTTACGAATCAAACGTACCTCGTTACAAATCAAAACATGTTTATTTACATTTTCAGAAATACTAAACAGATTATTTAGGAAAGGTCATTCGCTTCAGATGGTTTGAGCATTTTCGTTATGCCTAGTTACAAACCGTTATGCTAGAAAGTTTTTTACAGAATAGTGAACGACTTATGTAATGGTGACGGAAATCGTTAAACCTTTGATTGTCAACTTCGCTAGGATATTTTTATGTACACTCATGGACAAAAAAATTAGCGCACCAAGAAGGAGTAGTCAAAATGAAACGAAATTTTACATACGTAATGACTACTTTGATATAAGTAAATGATAAGAAAATCAAAGGAAAAGGATAATTTATTTCAGAGAAAAAGGCAAAAGAACGGATGAGTTAATACTCCGTTGGACCCCATCTAGCGCGAATGCACGATTCGATACGATTGGGCATTGAGTCATACAAGTTTTGTATGATGTCTTGAGACATTTCGTTCCATATTTGCTGTAACCTTGCCTCTAGTTCTTTCAAACTCTTGGGATGCCCAGCTCGTCATCCCAAATGATCCTGGATATGCTCGATTGAAGACAAATCTGGGGATCGAGCAGGCCAAGGAAGGGTAGTAACAGCGCGGAGACAGTCTTGTGACACCCTTGTAGTATGAGACCGAGTATTGTCTTGTTGAAAAATGGCTCCTGGAAGCCGTTGCATGAGTGGCAACACATGTGGTTGCAGGATTTCATGAACATATCGCTGGGCTGTCATGGTGCCACGGAACAATACTAGGGGTGACCGTGTATTGTAAGCAATGGCACCCTATACCATCACACCAGCTGTGGGAGCGATGTGTCGTTGTACAGCAAAGGCAGGAATTGAGGCGTCCACCACGGGCTCTCCAAACACGACCACGATGTCATCACTGCCGAGGTTGAATCTGGATTCGTCGCTAAAGACGACCTGGTTCCATTCCGCTGCAGTCCAGTTTCCTCGTGCTCGACACCACTCCAAACGAAGGCGTCGATGGGTGGGCATCAAGGGCAGCACACGTAATGGGCGCAGCGATACCAACTATCCTTCAGCCAGGCGCCTTCGTATGGTTCGAGAAGACACAAGGACCGCTAGTGAAGGTACTACCTGTGCCTGGATGGCGGTCGATGAAGCAGTTGGGTGTACGCGTGCATTTCGTACGATGTGGCGGTCTTCTTGACGACTGGTCTGTCGAGGGCGTCCTGAGCCTGGTCTTCGTGTACATGACATCTCTCGGGTCGACTGGTCCCAACACCTCCTCACAACACAATCAGAGCGGCATAATTGACGAGCTACTCGCCTAGCTGACCACCCAGCTTCCATCATCCCGACGATTCTCCCCCTCTCAAACTGCGACAACTGCTCATATTGTCTTCGAACACGGCGTAATGGCATGTCTATCTCAGCTCTTCCTTTGTAAATGATTCAGCACACTCAAACAAGCTTTGGTTACCTGTTTTATACTCTGCAGAGTACGACGTTCAACGCCCTCTTCCGGCTATACGTAATGCGCAATCACGCTGCATTTCGAATCATTTGCATATCTCCCCGACATTTACCTTCATTGCAAGTTTCGTTACGATCCCGCAATTATTTCTTGGTGTGCTAATTTTTTTGTAAATGAGTGTATTTTTAACTCTGTTTCTCTGACCTGCTTAACAATGTAATATAATGATGCTTGTTGTATTTGTGAAGACACTGATGCTTGTTACTTTTAAATAGAAACAGAATATTTATTAAAATATGTGCACTTTGGTAAAACATTTCGATACTTAAGTATTATTCCGTCGGCCGTAAAGCTGTCTCCTAGCAGCATGATTTAGCGGCACTGATAAGTAAACATGACATCATAACACCCTCTTAACATCTGCTCTTTCGTTTGATATAACTCAGATAGATTCTCGGTAAGCCACCTTTCGCTTTTGTGAACAAGGATATATACTCGTATGCCCAATTAAAATAATTTGCAAATTATATCTAATTTTATGAAGAATATTGAACCCAATGGTACTAATTATGCAAATGTTCTGTGTCATATACCTAAACGTACATGTGATAGTCAGTACAGATGTGATTGCGGAGGGGATGTAAGCACAACGAGGGCGGTTTTCGGTGATTTGTGTGCTCGTATTTCTTCACGACATTCGTCGTGTTTCTCGCAAGAATTGGATAAATTTTATAAGTTATCAGCTAAAATCAGTAGTCATGAACATACGAATAATGGAATGAAATGCAGAATTATCGGTATATTGAAGGCAGGATAATCACAAGTGCAGGTGGCTCAATGTGCCATCTATAGTTTATGTAAACAGTTTCAGGACACCTGGATCCATATCCAGAAGACCTGGAGGAGGTCGAGCAAGATCCACAGCGAAGAAAGTGCTTATTATTCATCACTTTTAGCACTGCGGCACAGAACAGCCGTAGCTTCACAGCTGTCACGTGAGTTTTATGCTGCTACTGGAACCCGAATTTCAAGTTCTTCATGAGATACAAGGCTTCATGAGATAGGGCTGTGTGCCAGAAGTGTTACAGTGAGCGAGCCGCCATACCTCAGGTGAAAAAGTAGGAAGCAAAAACATGTAGAAATCTTTGTAATAAAGCTTCAAAATAATATTGTAGGCAAATAGCGATTTACGGGGCCTATTTAAAACAACTTCCTGATATTAGACATAGCAACCCTATACTACATTTTGTGAATGTCGCCGATGATTTTGAATCTACAGTTCACAGCCATAGTATTGGATATATTTTCAATCATGCTAAAGTGACTTTTACCCTTGCAAGAAATAGATCACGAGGAAGTCTCTTTATGACTATACGGTAGAGATATGATTAAATTTTATATTAAAATTCAGAGTGGCAGTAAATTATTATTTGACATGTTACAATATGCATATGCTGATGAAATATTTAGTCGTTCTTGAATGTTGAAATGACTTACGGATTATAGGGGTTTATTTAACTTACTCAGCAATTATTTTACGTTTAATCAGCTTTCCTATCACTCTTGCTTTCAACTCATACATTCTTAACAGAATGTCTAGCAGAAGTGTTCTCAAATGTAGTAGAAAGGAGTTAGTATTTAAGGGAAGGTTTTGGAAAGTGAAATCAGGGCGTGTTCTGTTTACTTGAAGGCTACGTTAATATCTTTGATTTTCTAACGATTACATTTCTGTGGCGTTGACTTATTCTTAACATTAGTCCTTTTTAACCTCGACTTCCGAGTTAGAGCCAGCTCGCGTGATAATTAACCTGCGAAGCCTTAGACTAAACTTCATTAATTTTTAAGTTATTCATTACCTTTCGATTAAAACCAAAAGTATTGGCTTTTGTTATCACGAGTTGGTGTCTTCTACTAAACCTTATTCGAGTTAATAAAGGGTTACACCCTTCTCATGAATTTGTAGTACTACACAAATGTAGTGTTCGGAACTTTGTTTGGGCAAAAAAGAATAATGCCAAAAATTGATAGTAACGAAAAGCGGAGAGGTAAAAACAAATTTCCATAAAAGTGGAGTCACTTTTATTACTATTTGATGCATTTAATAATGTAATGATTTATGCAATCTCGAATTCTAACAATATAAAAATGTTTATCTGTACGTTCAGTTTATTCTAATATATTTTTATTTAAATTGAGTACACAAGCTTTGATACTGGTTCCTTTAACCAGAGGCATTAATAACACAAACTCGAGGGAAAAAATATAAATAAATAAATATAACTTCAAAATAAAAATTTGGATCTTCCGATAATATAAATTAGTCGTGATATTTAACTGAAGTCCAAAATTATAAACCACGTTAGAAAATAATAATTTACCTCTTTTCTAAGTCAGCTAGGATTTTGGTCATCGTACGCGAATAGCAATTTTGTAGTTGGAGTCCACTCATGAGAATGCCATCCATAATTTCATATTTAATTTAAAATAACCTTATTCATTTGAAGTTTTATCTTCATTTATGAGTCGTACTTCATCGATTAGTAGCATTTGTAGAGAAACAAGTCAATTTTTATGTCTGTTATAAGCATTCAAATGCGTTATAAAAAAAGGAATTGACTTTGTCCTGAGTAATTTCGTATTATTCTATAGCAAGATTTTAACCGTAAAGCCACTTTCATTTCCTATATTATCGTAACTAATATACATCTAGTGAAAATTTCTCATCACTGTCGCAACATTTTGCCATAGTTATTCAAAAAGCTAGGCATGAAATTTCTCCATAATTTTGAACAGGAAGCCACATATTTAAATGAAATGCATGTTAAATTTGAAAGGGAGAGCAAGCATTTGCTTCTGTATCTAAGGCTTTAAATGAGAATGCTAATTTCAAATGAAAATGCTACTCACATCGGTGCCTTCAACTGCAGACTTCTCAAATAAGTTATTTTTAAATAATATTGTGTTTATTTAAGCACTTTAAAGTAGACTCTAAGTATTTAATATGATAAAAAGATATTGGGAGCTTAATAATAAATAATTTTACCTCATTTAGCGTATTCGAAAGTTTGAAGATTTCGATAGAAATGAGCCCTATATATTTTTCTACCCAATAATTTATTTTTGTCCATAAGAAATTTTAAGAGAACTTTTCTAACAGAATGCCACTTTCCATGCATATATTCGGAGCCAGATTAAGCGTTGCCATTCTAGTTTTTTTGCTAAGAGAAGTGTAAAACTACTGCCTTTTTTATCATCCTTTTCTTTAATCACTGCCATCACTTTATGCTCATAAACACTTTAATTACACTTCATTTAATTAAAAGCATTTATATATTACCAGTAATTAAATAATAATGAATTTTAATTAATAATTTCATTTATGGGCATTTTAAATTAGCTGTTCTGTTTTTACAGAAAAGCATATAACGTTTTATGATTTAATTATCTTGTATGTTGAATTATCGCTGAGCAGATTAAACGTTATACGATATGACTAGGACGCTGCAAATTAATTGGAAATGTTAAATTGGCTAATTTGGTTGCTATCAATAAACAAGGATTAAAGTGCGTATGTTTAGGCATTAACATCTTTGAAAAACGATATGGATAAAGAAACTAAAAATTGTTAAAATATGTCAAAAACTTTTACAAATACATATATTTAATAAAAATATGTCTTAAAAATTTGAAAAATAGGATTAATTAGTATTCGAATTGCACTAATTTTAAAAATGATTTAGTAATATGTATAAGTCATAACCAAGCATTTCTTACAGAAAGTGAGGTTTTTTATTCAGTTTTTTTAAATGCAAGTAATATAGAGATAACTCAGATCTTAAACATAAAATTACAATATGGGAGTTATTTTATATTGCCTTATGTAGGAAAGTTAAACATTCTGTGAAATGTTTCCAACTGAAATTAAATAAACATTGAACACACTGTTATTAATGCGTATTTACTTTAAGCTCAGTTTCAGCATATCGTTTGGAATTTGGTATGTGAGCTCTGAATCCAACACATCTGACTTAAACCTAAGCGTAAACTAACAGTTATAAACAAAAATATATGGCATTTGTTTTTATAGCAACTTAAATGTATCAAGTACGATATCTCAAAAACAAAAAAAATTATAAGACTGACAGAGGAATAAAAAAAGAACATAACACTCTCTTCTTGTGCAAACCGAGTAGTAACAACTGATTACGTTCTGTCACACTGATAAGAGGTACATTTGAGAAAAGTTCCAGAACGCTAAAATGG
The DNA here is from genome assembly GCA_000611955.2 of Stegodyphus mimosarum. NCBI lineage: Eukaryota > Metazoa > Arthropoda > Arachnida > Araneae > Eresidae > Stegodyphus > Stegodyphus mimosarum. Next base: position 38,172 of record KK113312.1, on the reverse strand, counting down.
TTATTTTAGAAAAACAAATTTAACCAAGCTATCATCGTTTGAGTGTGCATTCGATCCATTACGAACCCGTACGCACCTAACAATGGTACGATAACTAAGTAGTAAAATTTTAGCTATTTGGATTTTATTTTAATATATGTCTTAATGGATTAATTTTTCAAAAAAACTGATTTTCTGCTATGCAATGAAAATGAAAATCATATTGATTTTTAGACTTTTCATTTCTTAAAATGTTATTTAAATATTTATAATTTTATTTTATCTTTATAGTTTTGATATTGCATCTGCAGTTAAAAACACATTCTCCCACGCCACCTTTATTATTTTTAAACAAATAAAAAGGCTGGAAAATTTTCTGGTTCACATACTTTTTTCTCTTTTATTCCAAAGTGAAATCTTCTGGTTGGCAGAGTCTCCCTCGTTTTGGATGCACCAAGTCGAGACTCTTGAAGAACTAAGCGAATTATCGTTATGTCTTTTTAATTAAACAGAAATGTGAGAGTGTGTAAAAGATTCTTTTATTACCAACTCGAATAGTTGAACAAAAGGCACTTCTTGTGCTTACGAAACCAACCATCATTTATGACGTAGATCGTATAATAAAATTTCAAATTAAACTAAGTGGTGAGTTACTCAAAGGCCACGCGGAAATAATAGCACTCAAATGGGCTCAAAACGATACCGGCATGAAATTGGTAAGATTAAGACTTATTGGCAAGAATAAAGAAACTGAACACACTGCTATCATAGAATTTCAACTAGTAAATGGCCATCGGCAAGCCATCTATCTAAAAATATATACATAACCTCAAAAAATTTTCAAATTTGAAGGAAATCAAAAGATAGAAATAGAGAAACAGATGTCGACATAGAAAGGCAGATGTTACCTCTCCCTCCTGTTTCCACTTTGCAGAGGTTTTTCACTTCAACTTTTATTACTGTATTTTTAGTTGAAACGTTTTTCTCAAACAGCAGATATCTCTTTTTTTTTACTTCGCATTATCTCTTTCGCAATAAGCCGCTAAAGATAAAATTGGAAGAGTTTCCTGTTTTTTTTCTCAGTCTTGTCCGAAAGAAAACATTGCCGCTTGTTTGAGTTAAATGTTTTTTATGGTAGATATTTAATCAGCAACGAACGGGAAACGCTATGTTTTCTTTTTTAATTTCACAGTCGCAATGTTTGCTTACCATCCTGCGGAATTCAATTTCATTTTCGAATCTTTACTTTGGAAACGCTGCTTTCTCTCCTATCCCAAGCATCTTATGTTTACGTGTAGGTATTCTGGTTTATAGCACCTCAAGTAGATTGAACCCTTCAAGTACCCAAAAGTTATTTGCCGTAAAAGTGCCAGACTTTTTTATATTTTGTTGTCGGCAAAAGACGTTGGTATTTCTGATAAACATTAGTAACTTAAAAAAATAAAGACGTAAAGTGTGTAATTTGCACTATTAAACTTTTCTAATTTCATTTTCAGCTGCTGCAGAAAACAAAACGTTGCAATAGATTCTAATTTTGGCCATGTCTTTCGTTTTTGAAGAATCTTTGAAGTAGGAAAGGGGGATGTTAATAACTGGTTTTTATCGTATATGTAACTGCAGTTAAAGTGTGATCCCAGGCTGAACGTTTAGTACATTTCCATATATTTATTCTACAATACTATTATATGTCTACTTAATTGAGAATAAATCTGGAAAATAATTTTATGTCATCAGAAATCTTGAAATTTTCTTAGTTTCTGGGAGATACCATTGCATATTTTGGGCCGACTATAAGAATTAAAAAATAATGATGAAAAAAATTATTTCATTAAAGTTTTAATTTTATAACCAGGACGCATCTATCTAAAAGTTTATTTCAAAAGAAAATTAAAAGATTATAGAAATATGAATAAAATGCAAAACTATAATTCGGTAAACAAAATAAAGCAAAAGTGGTAATGCATTTGATAATGACAACACAAAAAAATTGATAAGTGGGGGATATATATACTCATAATGACTTATATAAATCAGATGAAAAAATGAAATTTGGTTTTATTGAAAAATGTCTGAAATTATCATTTTTAACGTAAATCACTTTCAAGCGCTAGCCTCTTAGGCACTAGCATATTTTCACTGTACAGCCCGGAACTAAATGCACCATCCCTGCTGGAAGCACTCATCCTTACCTTCTGACAATGTAAAAAGATTTCTGGGGAAAACGTCAAGGATTTACACTTTGTTCCAAATTTTGCACTCGAATTTGCACGTTTTATTAGTAATGTTTCTAATGGTTACATCTGATATTTAGTTTTGTTGCCATCCAAGAAAGAGAGCTGTTTCAAGTATTCTTTTTGACTGTGTTGAGTTTCTCGTAAAATTGTTTCTTTATCTGATGTTCAACGATGATTTTAACTATGGTTTTTGTAGCAAATAATTTAGGGAAGATGTCTCGGAAGTGTTTAAATGTAACCAGCTCTGTGTATGAAAATTTGATTATTGGCTTCTTTAAGACCAATCTAATAAGTAGCGAAAGCATCAGTACCTTTTGCGAATCCAGCAAGAACATTCAAGAAATATTATGAATTCTTCTAGGAAACTTCATCCATAGTAATCGTTCTTTTCTGTGGTAGTCTGTTTTCGTAAAATGTTTTTATGAAACGAGATTGAAGACTTGTTAAGAAAGCCATCATTTTGAAGTTTTAAATGAAACTCCAGCCAAATTAACGCCTTTCGAAAAGTACAATATTAATAACTTAATCCTTTCAGATATCACACTCGTATCAGATGCGTCCACTGAGTATTTTCTTGCTTTTATCTGGATAAATTCATCCGTACATAACAAAATGAGATTATCTTCTGATTGAAATACTGTAATACCAATTTTATGATAACAGATCTTTGAGCCCTTACATTTCTTTCGCACACTGCTCGTAATCAACAAAATAAAAGGATATTTATATGATCGTCATAGGCAGTACATCATACCACTTAGCATGTTATCATATATAATTACACTCTGAACATGAAAAAATAAATCAATAAATATAAAATTTGCACCGTGTTTTAAATCACGAAAATTATTGCCTTTGTGCTTTAGGCAGCTTTTCATACGACTAAGAGTTATTCTAGACGCATTGCTGGATATTGAACCGTTTTATGCATAAATCTGTATATATAGGAGTTGCAAAGCGCAATCCACGCTTCATGACCAATTAACTTTCACGTAACCTGTTCGGTAACACAGATGAATATGCTACCAAGTTATTACTTCCAGTAAGTGTATACTACAATATATTTTATTAAAAGTAAAATTTTCTGATTGCACTGAGCTAATCTAATTTGCTGTTGTAGAGACCACTGTTCAGTTTCAAAATGTTTTTATGATTTTTTTCATTCTTCTGTATTGGTGGTGCTGTCCTTGGGCCAGATATTTTTTAATGCGTGTGTACTTTAATTTTGTTTTGATTTTCTTCAGCAGTAGATGTAGCGAAAGGAGAAAAGAAATGAGCACTTAATGAAAATGTAGAAGGGAAAAGAATTGCATAGTGCTTATAAAAGTATAAATCTTATTTATTTTGTGTCCTTATTCATCGCGCGAAAGTCAAGTGTTTCCAAGTAACTAAAAACTCATTATAATTATCATAAATTATCAATTATTTTGATTTAACTTTTAACTATTAATTCATTATTAATTTGCTGACCTGTTTTAAGAAATCATTTATTCTGAAACTGAAATTAGTAGTCTGACTAAGAACATAAGAGGGAAACGGTGGAGGCAGGGATTTTGTTTTCCTTTTATTTGAAACGCAGTAAATTAGTATATTGTAAATTAAAATATTGCAAGTGCATTGATATTCTAAAATGTGCTCTTTGGTTAATTTTCAAGTGGCTCTAAATCTAATCATTATTGAAATATTTAAGTTATGAGTATACTCACCGGTTCCATATAATTTCAGCCTTTTAATTTTGTATTCCCAAAGCAAGTCAAACTTGTTGTGTAGCAATTTTCACGTAACACTTAATTATTTAAGTTTGACTTAAGATTAATTTTCATTATTCTAAATTTATGCTACACAACGTTATTTTATTTAATATCTTGTATTTATAATTGCTTTGGTTTAATTTTAATTAGGGGTTTTGGTACTTTAAGATTTGTATGTCTCTTCCACTGGTTACTTGTAAACGCGTTGAAAGAGACAATGGAGTTAGGTGCTTTCCTACGTAATAATTTTACTTAACTTAGGTTGATTCTCATTTAACTTATATCATTGGATGCAGAAAAATTAGCCTTTTAATTTAAGAGTACTTTCAAGTCTCTAGCTTAAACAGTTTTTAAGTTACAGTTAATTATTCAACGAATTTTTGCACTTCGAGTATTTTTTTTGGTTGAGGGGGAAAGGATTGAAAAGCGTCACTTTTGCAGTTGATTTCCAAGCCCTTGCTTAGGAATTTTTGTCCGTTGCCTAGGTTTGCTGGTTTTCCCACGCCTACGTCGAATTCTTGGTTCTTCTTTTGGCGGGCTTGGCGAGATTCGGATTTTTGTTCCAGTTCAACTCCTCGATTTTTGGATGATATTAGCAGGGGTTTGTGCGAGGGGTAAAGTTTCAGTTTATTCACCCTTTTGGCGAGTTTTGGCGATATCTCGTGTCCGGACCTGACAAAAAGCGGGTGCAGGTGGGATTGCGAAGCTGTTGGGACGTCTTCGTTTTTGCATTCGGCTGACGAGAAGATATTTTCGGGTGCCTTGCTGCTACAACAGAAAGGATGAATTTGTTTTTTTTAACAGGGACTTATGGCTCCTGTCACTTCTTACTCCATGGCTTCGGAAATAGTTCTTCAAAAATGAAAATGAAATAATTCTGCAATAGAAAATCACGTGAAAGAAAAATATATTTCCATGCCTCTTTCTCAACTAAAATAGAATTATCAATCATTCAATAATGGAAAGGAACTTATTCTTCATCAAGTCGACCGTGGGAACTTTCTTAGTCTAAATTCTGCACGTCAGACTCCGTCTGCCTCTTCAATTTAAAATGAACAGAAAAATCAATAGCCAAGCAACCTGTGTTCCGACCTGAGTTCCCTGATGGTTCTGAAGTTCGTAATACAGAAGGCTGGATGAAACTTCCAAGTTCCTGCGTACTGGGTATTCTTCGAATGTTCGGTGTCAGCCAAGCTGCCGTCGAATTCCATCATCTCCAGGTTCACATCATCCATCAGTTAAGAAGTTTTTTCTTTTTGAACTTTTAATGTTATCTTAAATTCTTAAAGAATTTTTTTTCCCATCCAAAATTCTCTGGTTTAATTATTTCTTGGATTTTTTAAAAGATTCTATTATTATCAGAATTTAACTTTTTATTTAAATGTTTGCTGTAAAGAATTATGAAAAGTAGAAAATTTAAATCTTTAATATTTTTGAGGATTTGTTGACTTAACTGAGATCTGAAGAAATTTGTGAGCAGTCTTAAATTGCTCTAGTTAAAAGTATAATTTTTTTTTCCTCTTTTGGTGCAATACTACAATTACTTAACTCTGTACTTAATTATTTGAATTTTCACTTGTTCTTGGATAAATAAGGTGTAAGAACCTTACAACTGTTAAATGAAATAGAAAATTTTAATTTGTATCTTACTCATAAAAATAGTTATTACTTAAACAATAGTATTTGAATTGAAGTGGTTATTGTCTAAGATTGCAGTATTTGTGGAAAATATATAAATGTTTAGCTATTTGTTTTCTAAATTAAATAATGTAGTTCCCGGGGACTAATATAATTTTATGATAGTAAATTTGTTTAATATCCATGTTTTAAGGAAAGTAATAAACTAAGTTAGTAATATTGATTTTATGTGTTGACTTGAATTTCTGATTACACAACATAGTTTCACCAGTAGCAAGGCTCTTCGGGTTGTTGAAACGAAATTTAAAAAGGTACAAACACAACGCATTTCCTTATTTGTTTAAACTACTAGTATTTTACAACTTAGAATTTAACAAACTCTATAATATAAAGACGTGTTTACACAGCCCATTCAAATTTACTCATTTAATAGGTGATTTGAAGAAATATACAGAGGCTTATACATAACTTTGAAATTATCTATGAAGTAGTTCGTATTCAGTAACCTCGCAAACATTAAAAACTTAAAGAGAGCGTGACTGCATCCATTGTTAATAATATAATGAAGTCTGAAGTAAGAAATATTCCACTGTTTAATGATTTCGGTGCAATCTACCATCATGTCATCGGATCAACTGAGCAAAGAGAGCGTTTAAAATGAATTATTACACTAAATAAATCCTTTTAAAAAAACAAAGTGATCTTCATTGCCGTTGTTGTAGTTTTATTTAATTTAAATAATGTAACTAATAAATATTTAATCTCTGTTGTTAATGAAAGAAGTTTAGAAATATCTGTAAATTTTCTCTAAAAGGTCCATACTGTTCTAATTTGAAGAAAACACAACTTAATTATCTGATTATCGCAATGCAATGACATTCTAAAATGTGCTCTTGCCAAATGGCCTTAAGTATAATCACTATTGAACGACTTAAGTTATGAGTATACTAACAGCTTCGAAGTGATTAAAGTACTGTTTGCAGCTTTATACGATTATTGCATTGCATTTTAACCTTAATTTCCCAAACTTCTAAAGTAAATTGCCCGTGGAATTAATTCTGTGCCGAGTAGACGAAACTAAACTACAAACTACGACGTCGGCTAATTTTCTGAAATTAGCTTCAAAGGCAGAGTGTCCTGAAGCAACACTTATTTCATTCATTGTGATAAAGGTAAAATAAAAATATTGCAAAGATATCTGAATCTTCACATCGTTTTTTAGTCTCTGTCAGTTGATCGTATTGTAACATTTTATTTCTTAATTTGTATGACCGCCACTTATAAATGGTGGGAAAAATTAAGCATGATAATGCGAAGTTATTACTTATCATTGTTACAAATTTGAAGTCCTCTACCTTCCATGTTATAAACCTTGCATGTTCTTGTTGTTCGCGTTAAATAAAGAAAATATATTTAATTTTTAATTCGCGTTAAATAAAGAAAATATCTTTAATACCTAATTCATGCGCCCTGACTTTCTTATGACATATCGTGTAAGATTTTAGCTCCATTTACAAAACAGTAGGAAGTTTGCAGCAGAACAAATTCGTATTTTAAATTATGCAAAGTGCTTAAATATTATCGATATGCAACGTGCTATTCAAAGGCAGTACGATATAGATCCATCAAAGCATCAGAGCACACTGCGATTGTATTGACATCTCAAGAAGGCTGGTGTCCATATCAAAGCAAGATCCTGGAAAGCTAAAGTTTAAAACGATGCAGTTAAGAACGGTTTGCACGTAGCTCCTCTTAAATCACGCACGAATCTGGTGTTCTGCTAAACAATTGGAAAATTTGGTGGGGCGATTACGCCTGAAAAAAATATTGTTTCCGAGTATTACGTAATGTAGAGCCGGATGATTATATGAATAAAACGCATTTTGTAATTGCCAGCAAGAAGCATTGGGAGGCGAAGAATTTGTATTGGTGGAACCAAACAAATGAAGATTTCAAGCATCAGTATTTGAAAAGTGATTATTGTGTACTGAACTTTATCCTCACAACGTAGGCAAATGGCACTAGTTGTCTAGAAGCGGTTGTGCGGAAAAGTAGAGTAAGTTCGCGAACGCGTCAGAGTGATTGAAACGGTAAGACGTTTAGAAAAGTAGTCTCGATTGGAGGTGCGAGCCTTGATTCTTTGTTTTGATCGAGTATCTGGAGCGTCAATATACCGTTACTGCCGATAGTTATTGCGCCTTTTAGACAAGGTTACGTGAAGCCATCCGACACAAGCGCTCTGGCATGTTGTTGAGTGATGGTGTCATTCCCCTGCATGGCAATGCCCGGCCCCCTGCTTTTCGCCCAACTCAATAATTGCTGCAAAAATTTTGAGTTACCCCCATGTAGCTCAAGTTCAGCACTCAATGACTATTTTTACTTTCCGAAATTGAAGGAACATTTCTCTTCAGACAGTGATGTGAAAACAGCCACCGACAACTGGCTCAATGAGCGGAGACGTGATTTCTACCAAGCCGGGTTAAACAACTTGGTCCTATGTTGAGATAAATGCATAAACAGATTTGGCGATTGTGAGGAAAAATAATAAAGTATGCCTCCTAATTCCATTTTGTATTTTCTGTCTATGGATCCACTCTCGTATTCATAAAGCAATTTTTATGTGTACTAAATTGTCACAGTATTTCAGTATGGAGCATTCTCATTGATCATAAATGGTATATTTATCAAAACTAAATTTCTTCCGCGTTATTTCCCAGCTGAGGCTGCATAACCTGTAACCCCCCTTTAAAAATATTTTAATGGTATTATTTATAACTGTACTTCTTCTACATCCATCGAAAGGACGCATTACAAGGGTTACGTAATTGGTTCCCTCCATGCCGGGCAGAAGTCTTGGGCTCGCAAGACTCCACGCGCCTCGCAGGGTGCGAAGAGGAGAGTCGAAGGCGGGAGTAGTCATTGCACCCCTACTCGAAACATCGATGCTACCTACCCTGCAGGGCAGCACAGGCTGCCTCTTCGGATACCACGAACCGATCGGCGTATTTAATAATCCATAGCAAAGGCTGTGAGAGTAAATATCTCAGCCATTATAATGAACGACCCCAGGAGATATTATGATGAGTGTATCGCATCTTGAAATGTTGAAGTAGTGGTTAGTTTCTCGAATAAAAATATGATTCAGAAAATTATACACTTCAAAATGAGGCATTTCAATGGCCCAAAGAAATGCATTGCTAATAGCTGGATTGACCGCGAGAAGATGCCTCATGGCAACAGAGATTTTTTGAGTTTACGCAAAATATATTTCTATTAAGGGTCTGTTTAAAGAAATATATTTTACTTCTGCTGCCAGAAGTATAAAATCTTATCCATGTCCATACTACAACTACTTTGGTGACTATAAGATGGTAAATATTACAACACGAACGAACTGAAAATTGGACCGATTGGTTGCATGTCGTGTAAAAAAAAAGAACATATCCGACATTTATTGCCTTTTGACCAAATTCTGAAAAGTAGTTTTCATGGCTTTCTTGTAGAACACATATTTTGTTTGCAATATTTTGCTAAATACAGAAATGAAATCCGAATTTTATAAAATGAAGAATATATTCTAATAATCATTTACAGTCTTAAAATAAAAACTGAATAATTTCAATACAACTTTTAAGGAGTTTAAAGGATGAGAAATATTTCTAATCAACTGACATTTGTATTGATTTCTCAATTTGAATCTGTTGCGCCTAATTTATTTCACGAATGAGGCTCCTTAAATCCAATTAAGAGTTATTGAATTATCTCTTAAAATTGAAAATATTTCCTTCTTGTAATTTTTTCTTGCAATTTGTAAGTATTTTTATTTATATTTTCTTCATTTTTCAGAAATTATTGACATTTTATTAAATTTGTACATTTTTGATGTCCTCTGCAACAAAATGCCAGCGGCATTTTTGTTAACTTTTAATCGTGTTTTTGCTGAAACTTCCGTTCTGCAAAACTTTCAGCGAGGACGTTAACCTCAGATCATGTGACGTACATTTAATAATACGAGTCCAGCTGATACATTAATAATAAGTAGCTTGTAAGGATCTTAAGTTTGACTAACGTTTATTTTATTTTAAAACTTTACAATCATCTCTTATTTTCCACTTCCGGCCTGTTGTGGCTTTTTGCCAAGAGCGTTGTAGAAGGAGAGAGAGTGAGCCATCTTGCCACGAGTCTTCACGCGAGCTTGCCATCAGTTACTGTCGGCCTTTAAGGCCAGAGGTTTTAGTCCTCTTGAAAGCTAAATACCTATTGTAGTAGTTTACCGCAGTTTGCGTACTGCAAGCGTAGTAATTTAAAAGGCCATTCTTAGTGTTTGTCAGCTGTGTAAAATATTAAAAGTTAGCTCTTATTTAAATTTGAGTTAGTTATTAGTCTTATATTTTTATGTTCAGACCACAAGTGGTTGGTCTTTGTATCCCGAAGAACGGAAGCGACTGTGAAAACGTGAAAAAAATAAAGGGTAATTTTAACCTTTCTCATCTTGTCGTCTTTGCTACTTCGTAGGACATAGTTTGCAGTCAACTGATTGTCCGGTCAGAACACGTCATGTTCGCCAAACAAATAAAAAGAAATACCAGTTCTGATAAGCTAATAATAATCGAATGATTAATAAGAATTTAATTTGTAATAACAAATTTCTATTTTTAATGCAGAATTTGTTTTTCAAAACAAATTATTATGCATTATTTTGACAGCACGTTTTCAGACGATTATAACGAGAGTATTGAGAATGAGCTTTCATTTCGATTCTTATTTATTTATTTAGTATTGCGTAAAAGATATGTATTGCCGAAATAAGGCTCTTTCTTTTAAATGCTGTAATCTCGCGTCAGTTGTGATTTCTGAAGTTGTACGTTTTTACTCAGTAATAAATTAACATTTGAAGTAACTACACGATAAATGTAAATATATTCATTTTTCTTCGAATCCGATATGAGAACAATGTAGAATCATAAAGCTATTCTGAAGCAGGAGAAGGAAAAAACGTGCTGTGCTCTAACCGGAACTCGGACCTGAACTTTGGAATACACACCGAGTGTGCTACCGGTACACCACGAAGGCATACTGAAAGGAGGCGCAAGAATTCAAGAAATTATGTAGATTTCACAAAGAGAATGAAAATTTTGTAAAACAGATGATTTTTCTTAGTTTTAAGTTAGAGAAAGCTTGAGTAAGACTGTAAAGTTGGCCCTAGTAAATAAGGAGTTAACCGTCTTAAATTCAAAGTTTTGCAAAGACAGTTTTAAATGTACAATTTTAGTTAGAATTTTGTAAGTTGAGTTTACAGAAAGATTGTTTCTTAGAATTTAAATCCTAAACAAGGTCGCTGTGAGACCTTTTTAGCTCAAATAATTAAATTCTGGAGGGAAAATATGTGGGGATTATTTAGTTTTCTACTATTTGTTTTTAATTTAGTGTTTAATGCCTAGAGAAAGGGTTCGAACGTCACGGCACCAAAAGTCTAATGGTGTCTGTTAGGAAAGGGTTCGAACGTCACGGAACCAAACTGTTCAATAGTAGTGTCTTTTGGGAAGGAACACTATCGCACAAAATTAACAATTTGCCTCAACTTAACTATCCAAACTAGCAATGCGTTGTGAATTTTACCAAAACAACCCATGAACCTTAATGCTAGTGAATCTAAGATAGATCATGTATTTAAAAAATATGCAACTTAAACACAATAATCAATTTTAAATTTTAAGAAAACACTTCAGTTTTTTTTTTCAAATACATCAAATTATGTCAATATCAAATTACATAATAAAAAATAATCATTCATCCCCGGGGAATGAAAATAACCTGAGAAAATTCTAACTTTAATAGCGAAACATTTTTTTAATAATTCAGTAATTTCAATATAAACAACTTCAAATTTCTATAACTACTAATTAATCAAAGCATAACTATTTCATTTCAGTAACGTTTTATAAATTCATAACAAACTATTTCTCTTAACAATTACATATATATGTATTTTGTTTTCATCTTATTATTGCACAGAAAATAAAAGAATTCTAATATTCAAGTCAATGAACCAAGTTACAAACGAGACTACTTTTTTTTAGCTAACCTTCCAGCACGCGCGCTTTACAATTTTACATGAGCACGCTCGCGTCGCATTCTTTACGACATCCGTTATTTTACCATTTTCGTCACAAAGCCACAGAAAATGAAAGCCACAGAAATGAGTGAATATTGATAATAAATTTGTTAAGAAATAAAATATTAATCTTATTATTGCAAAATATAAATATCACATTCAAATTTAAGTGAATTATCTTTAAATAAACTTACATATTTATCTGTACATTCCAAAATTTCATCAAGCATATTTATACCAATGATTTTAAAAAAATGATCCTATTTCATCCTCTATATCATTGGCATGGTGTTTTAGGAATGATAACACTTTCACGATATTCATCTTTTTCGTCTTTGAGCAGTCTGCATACTTCTGTTTTCGCCACTTAGAAGATTTATCCTTGCTATCGCGAACAATCTCCTACCTCTAACTGTGACTTTAACTTTAGAGGAACTCTAAGTTTTGATTTCGATGTAGCCGCGTGAACTGTAGAGTGTGTGCGTAGTAGTTTTCTGTATCTGCTTTAGAAATGTGCTTGTAACTTTAATTTCTTCATTAAATGTTTCAGATATAAAGTTTTTATAGCGTATTTTGATGACCATAGGATTTTTAGCAAATATATTCACCATCATCGAACTCGTTTACTGAAGCGGTCGAAGAAGCCTGCAAAAAGGTGAGTAATCACCGTTTCTTTATTGAACTCTTAATTTTTTGACAACATATGGCATCCCTGCCGGGATGGTGTAATATTTTGCTATTATTGAAAAATCTAATGTGTTCATCAAATATATTGATTCAGTATTGAATATTTGAAACATTTTGATCAGACAAAAATGAGTGAAGAAATTATAACTAAATTGAAAAAGAAACGCGGCACATCTAGATCAGCAGTTACTAAAATTCTTAATAAGATAGAATCGGATCTGTCCGAAGATAAAATTAATGTAAATGAATTGGAAGAAAATTTAGAACTGCTGAATTGTAAAGTCGATATTCTGAAGTCTGTTGACAGTGAGTTAGAAGCGGTTTTAAAACCGGAAGAAATAGAATCTCACTTACAAAATGTTGATGAATATCTAGATAAGATAATTTTGTGCAGATTTAGAGCGAACAAGAAAATTAATGAAGTTAAAAATCAAAATTTATTGATTAATTCACCTTTGAAAAGTACACAAAATTTAAATGAAGAAATTCCTATGAGAGAACATGTTTCCAAAGCAAGTGTTAATGTCAAACTTCCTAAGCTCACAATCACTAAATTTTATGGTGACATTAGTCAGTGGCTCACATTTTGGAGCTCATATGAATCTGCAGTGCATGAAAACGAAACTCTAACAAAAATTGATAAATTTAATTATCTGAAAGCTCATTTATGTGGTTCCGCATTAAATACTATTAATGGTTTCTCGATTACATCTGATAATTATGATAAGGCTGTCAAATTATTAATTGACAGATATGGAAGAAAAGATGTTTTAATAAATACTCACATGAGTAATTTGTTAAATATTTCCCCTCTTAAACATTCGAATGATGTCAGAAGCTTTCGAAATTTACTAGATAACTGTCAAACACAAATTCGCAGTTTAGAATCTCTTGGAATTTCTTCAGACACTTATGGTAACTTGTTATCTCCTGTGATTTTAAAATGTTTACCCTCAGATCTAATTTTTGAATTTAATAAATATACAGGAAACTCTGAATATAAAGTTGAAGATTTAATCACCTTTTTGAACACTCAGTTAAGCGCGAGAGAGAAAATTGGCACTTTGCCAGATAACTCTCGAAACGCAGTCGAAAGATGTGTTAATGCTGATTCATTGGGAAAATATAAACAAAAATGTAATCGAATGGGTAAAGAAAAAATTCCAACTTCCGCTGATCTATTGAGTTCAGAGGTGAATGAAAATATGAAAAGTACTTGTGTATTTTGTAATAAATTTCATGATTCTGAAAGATGTGATTATGCACGCAATATTAGCATTGAAGAAAGAAAATCTATTTTAATGAAAAACGGGGTTTGTTTCAGGTGTTTGAAACAAAATAAACATTTATCAAGACAGTGTAAAGTAAAAGTAATTTGTGAACTATGTAAGGGACGACATTTTGATATTATGTGTTTTTCAACTCAAAATAATTGTCTTAATAAAACAGAAGCTAAATGTGAAAAAGAAATAAATGAACATACTGTTTTATCAAATTCTTGCACAAAGGAAGTGTATTTGCAAACTTTAATTGTTAATATAACAGAAAATGGGAAAGAATATTTAGTGCGCATAATCATAGATTCAGGGAGTCAGAAGAGCTACATAAGCAAATTTCTGGCTGAAAAATTGGGTTTGAAGTTCCTAGGAGAAGAAACAGTGGTACATGGTCTATTTGGGGGTGTTGAAAAAATAGAAAAACACAAAAGGTATCTTGTGAAGCTATCTAGTATTGATAAAAAATATCAGGTACAATTTGAGGCTATGGATCAAAAGAAAATTTGCTCGAATATTCCTAGAATTGGAGACAGAGACTGTATAGCAGCCTTAAAGGAACTTGGAATATTTGTGAGCGATATTGCTTTAAATGAGAATTCATGTCTATTTGAGAAGAATTCAAATGAAATACATGTCCTTATTGGAGCAGATTTAGCTGGGAAATTATATACAGGGGAAATAAAACATTTGTCTAAGGGGTTGGTAGCCATGAATACCAATTTAGGCTGGACAATTTTGGGTAAGGGTAGCAATGAAAACATAAATGACAGTTCCTTGTTAGTACTCTCGTTGCATGTAAGCAATGCTCAAATATCGGATCTTTGGAGTTTAGATTCTTTGGGAATAACTGACCCTATTGAAAAGAAAACAAAAACAGAATTAGAAGAGCTTGCTTTTAAACATTTTAAGGAAACTGTTGAAAGAGATGAAGAAGGTAGATATCAAGTAAGAATTCCCTGGTTGGAAGGCCATCCTCCATTGTTAGACAATAAAGATTTATGTAGGAAAAGACTTAATAACACAGTGAGATCCCTTCATTCTTCGTGTAAGCTAGAAGCCTATCAACAGGTATTTAGTGAGTGGGAAAAGGAAAATATTATTGAACGAATAAATTCGAGTGAGGATTCGAATAAAGAGGAGAACTTAAGTATTCACTTTTTGCCACATCGAGCGGTCATAAAAGAAAATTCCACAACTAAAATAAGACCAGTTTTTGACGGATCAGCTAAAACTCGTAATTCGGTGTCTCTCAACGATTGTATCGAAAAGGGACCTAATTTGATTGAACTCATTCCTTCAGTCCTGAACCGTTTCAGATGGGGAAAGATAGGAGTTATAGCGGATATCCGAAAGGCTTTTTTACAAATAGGCTTACATGAAAATGACAGAAATTTTCTCAGGTTTTTATGGTGGCAAGATGGAAACCCAGCTTCTGAAATTTGCTACAGACATCGCCGTGTAGTATTTGGCCTTTCCTGTAGTCCTTTCCTTCTAGCTGCTGTATTGACACACCATTTTGATCAAACAACTGAGGAAGAGGAACTAGCGAGAAAAATTAAAGATTCGATGTACGTCGACAATTGCGTAACTAGTGTGGATTCTTTTGAAGAGCTTAATCTTTTCCGGTCAGGATCTCAGAAGTTGTTGAGTTCAGCTAAATTTGATCTACGGGGCTGGGTGCACACTCGTCCACCTTCTCCCATAGATAACTGCGAAGGAAAAGAAGAAGTTTCAGTTTTAGGACTATCTTGGAATCCTCATGATGATACGTTGTCGATTGATTTAAAGACATTTACCGATCAAGAGACAATTTCAATAACTAAAAGAAAGATCCTTTCGTTGGTTCATACAATTTTTGATCCTATTGGTTTCAGTTGTCCCTTCACACTAATACCAAAGTTATTGTTGCAAGAGTGTTGGAGACTTAAAATCTCGTGGGACTCGGAATTGCCATCAGAGATTGCAACAAAATACCAGAAATGGAAAAATCAACTGTCAGAGCTCAAGAAGATTAAAATTCCTCGAAGACTATCAGTTTTAGAACTTCAGCATGAAAATTTATCGTTACATGTGTTTTGCGACGCATGCCAGTCTTCATATGCAACGTGTATTTTCTTGAGAGTCGAAGCAAAGAATGCAGTAACTTGTCAGCTAGTGCAAGCAAGATCCAAGGTTGCTCCTCTTAAAAGGGCAAGTATACCCCGTTTAGAACTACTTGCTTGCAGTATTGGTGCTAGATTAGCCAACACTGTTAAAAGGGACTTGAGATTAGACGATATAGAAACGTTCTTCTGGTCTGATTCGATGGATGTCCTTTACTGGATAAAGAAGAAAGATGATTGGGGTGTATTTGTTTCTAATAGGGTGACAGAAATCAGAAATTTAACATCAACTGATCAATGGAATTATGTACCAGGAGTACAAACTCCGGCCGATCTTCCGTCTCGAGGGTCTACGGACAGTTTCATTCTAGCTTTGAGAAGATTTATTTCGAGAAGAGGTCGTCTTAGCGTTATCTATTCAGACAATGGAACAAATTTGGTGGGAACAGCTAACGAATTGAAATCAATTGACTGGTCCAAATTACAGGAGTTAACATCGATTAAGAGAATTACCTGGAAATTCAATCCACCGTTAACACCCTGGTGGGGTGGCTTCTGGGAGCGTCTGATTGGCATGTTAAAAAACATACTTAGACGTGTCCTAGGAAATGCTCGTCTAGATTATGAAGACCTATACACAGTACTCTGCGATGCTGAAAATGTCATGAATAATAGACCATTGACTTATATATCTGAAAATAGCAATGATCTTATACCATTAACACCTATGATGTTCTTGCAAGAAATAAAAGAATCAGGTGTTCCAGATTTAGATCTAATTGATTCCAAAAAGGCTAATAAGCGTTATGCTTATAGACAGAGAATTAGACAACAGCTCAGAAAACGATTTAGAATCGAATATTTAGGACAATTGAGAGAATATAACAAGACCGTAAAAGAATACAATTTAGAAGAAGGAGATATCGTCCTTCTTGGAGATGATAACGTGAAAAGAAACAACTGGTGTTTAGCCAAGGTGATTAAAATGTATCCAGGTAAAGATGGGAAAGTACGTGTGGCAGAAGTCAAGACCAAACATGGAACTTATTTGAGACCTGTCCAGAAATTATATCCTTTAGAACTCAAAGACAATGACAAACTGTTAAAGAAGAATAATCCCGATATAGTGACCAGTGACTGTAGTTCAACTCCTTCTGCAAATCCTTCAAGGGATCCTGAACCTCTTAATAATAATGAGGTTGTCACTCAAATATCACGATTTGGACGTCCCTTGAAAAAGATACAACGAATGAACTTGTGACTTTGAATTTGTTGAGCTTCAGATATAAATCTCTGAATCTCAAAAGGGGGGAGAATATCGCGAACAATCTCCTACCTCTAACTGTGACTTTAACTTTAGAGGAACTCTAAGTTTTGATTTCGATGTAGCCGCGTGAACTGTAGAGTGTGTGCGTAGTAGTTTTCTGTATCTGCTTTAGAAATGTGCTTGTAACTTTAATTTCTTCATTAAATGTTTCAGATATAAAGTTTTTATAGCGTATTTTGATGACCGTAGGATTTTTAGCAAATATATTCACCATCATCGAACTCGTTTACTGAAGCGGTCGAAGAAGCCTGCAAAAGGTGAGTAATCACCGTTTCTTTATTGAACTCTTAATTTTTTGACAAACACTTGCCAATAAAGACCATATCATTATCATTCCTTTTTTCTATATCGCTATTATCATCATCATCCGAAATATATTGTTCAGATTCACTGCTGATATTATTTATCTCTATATTTTTCTCGCTCAAATTGCTACTGCTGTCATATACAAAGGTTTCCTTGTCTTCCTTTTCTTCATCAGATAATTCTTGAAGAATTCGAGCAAAACCAGCTGGTTGCACATATATTTTTGCCATGAAAGCCGATATAAAAATTACTGAGCCTTATATATACAAATTAAAATAATATAAGGCAATTAATTAACACAAAATTACAAAATATTTGAGAAAAAAATTATTTTCCGAATATTCACCCACGACCACGCGCGTGTCGTAACTTTTACGAGAAAGCTGCCACGTAGCACAAAATCCCAATTAAAAAAAAGAAAAGTAAAATGACTTCCTGTTGGCGCATTTCCATGATGCGGGGAAGGGTAGAAAGAAGGAATAGAAATGACCTTCAGACGTCTCAGCTTTGATATGCGTAAAATGTGCATTAAAAACCGAATTTGTCGTAAATTTTGCGCAAACGAACGTGCTGGAAGGTTAAGAGTATAAAAACTTGAACAATTCTATTTCCGTTTACAATTTACTTTAACCTCAGCAAAGTCAGCATGCTCACCAAAATTAAACAAAATTTTAAATTCCTCAACATCTCAAATCTTTAAAACCAAAAATATTTTAAATTTTAGCCAGCATCTTTAAAATAAGATTTACATCTTTAAGCATTTACATCTTTAAAATAAGATGATCCCTTCTAACCATTAAATGTAACAAATCTGTGTAAAAAAAACTTATGTTTTTATTAACCCTTTAAAAGAAAGGAAACGACAAAAACACTTAGCTAACAAGGATGACACAGCACTCAGTTCTGAAGCAAGGGTCGTCGGCTCCATAACGTAGATGAAGGAATAACCAAAATGTAATATCTTTTCAGCAGCCATCATGAAGATTACAAGAATTCAGCAAGCATAACGTGGATGAAAGAATAATCAATTGTTGGGTATTTTCAGCAGCCATCATGAAGAATACAGGAATTCAACAAGCATAACGTAGATGAAAGAACAGTCAATTTTAGCAGAATATTTTTCAAATTATAGAGATTTCATATTATTGTTTTAGTTTTCTTTTCTTTAAATAGCCGAAACTAATTGCAGGATAGCTCTGAAGCATTATGAGGGGCAAATTGTCCTTTACAGGTAGGAAGCACTACTGAAATTGATAACGGAGTAAGGCCCGAGGCCAGCAAATCACCATATCCTAGCTGGAAATCATCCTCGCTTCAATTTCGATAAAGTCCTATGCCTTTCCTGAACCTCAGGAATGCGTGTGAAAAAAAGCCAGAGCATCAGCTGCAACACCTTTTTGTTACGAAAGAATGCCAGAAACCGCCAAAACCCGCTAAAAGGGTGAAAAATCCTGCTCTTCAAACCCCGCCTTACACACCTGTAAAATTTCAGACTTTTCTTCTAGTCAATTCAACCAATAATTCCACAATCGCCAGAAGATTCGCCGAGCTAACACCTGGGGGACAATGGAATGTGGTAAACCTAAATCCAACGCCGGAAATTTTCTTATCAGTGGGCTAAAAGAGCTTGAAAGTCGAACTCTGAAATCTTCATCCCCCATCCCACGAAAGAAGTAAAATTAATCAAATAAATTGCCATAACTCAAAAACTAATTTTGTAACTGGAACTATATGTCTACGACAAATGGGTGCAGAGATAAAATCTACATAAGATTTTTATGGGCATGTTGTATACCGAGAACTTTTATAAATTTGTAAGGTATTTCTCCCACCTTCTTGGCATGCCTTCGTGGTGTAGTGGTCAGCACGCTCGGCTCGTATTCGAGAGGTCCGTGGTTCGGGGGTATTGCTTATTTTTCATCTCTCCTTCTGCCAAAAAATACCTAATGTCTCTAGATGCTTTCTCCGTTTGTTGCATTTCATGAAATTTATCTAGAATAGTAGCAAAATAAATGCTTGAACGTTTTTCTAATGTTAACAGTACATTGAAAAAGCTTAGTTTACCTTAATTTTTGTATTAAATGCTTTTAATTTAAAGTTAATTTTTTTATAGTTTGTGCCAAAAGTTGTTAATTCTAATGTTGCTTTATTTTCTTTTATTATCAATTCTTTATCAAAATGTTCGATATTTTTGTGATTATTTCTAAGAATTCTCTGTCTGTCTTCCAGGTTCAATGTGATTTTCATCAAAAGAATCCTGGTAAAGAAATATCATTTACTTCTTCATTATCTTCACGAGTCGATTTATGGCCACCGTTAATTTCACAAAGGGGAATTCCTAAGCTTTTCGATTTATCGGGAGTGATAACTTAGATAGGAGGCTAATAGTTTATATGACTGATCTAATCAAATATATAAAACATGAACAGGAACTGTAGCACACTCTATAGTAAACGAAATTCCCCCTAGAAGAATAGAAGAACCTTCTATTTATGCAACTGGCTTGAAATACTTATTGCTAATCGAAATTTTAATTTGTTTAATTTGTTATTTAATAATTCGTTTAATGCATAATTCGTTTAACGCATGTCTTTAGTTCGGTAATAAGAAAACAATTTACGTATATGAAATTTGTGGAAGTGGAACAGTAAGAGACAATTTTTTGAAAGAATTACTTAGTATTAGTTTAATATTCAAGATTAAAAAAAATGTTTCCGATAATGAAAGTATTGTTCACTGCAAACAACAAAATCATTAAATGTGAGCTGAGATCGCAGTTCTCGGGCATCTCCGACACGAATTGGTAAACCAAGAAAGATAACAAATTGGAAGGCTATTAGTTTGTGGAAAGGGCTCGCATTACGCCCATTTGACGTATATGAGTATTTTAAATTAAATAATATCATCGGTAATCTTTTAACACTGAAATTAAAATAATACTGAATGCTCTACAAAATAAAAGAGAAAATTCATAACCATTTTGCGCAATTTATACTGCAGCTTATTTTATTTTTCATGCTTGATATTTTAGCATTTTGGTAGTTTATCATTAGAAATTGCGAATTAGATATTTAAATAGCCATGCTAATGAATATTTGATAGAGTGGATCGAATTCAAGAGTGATTATCTCCAAGAAAAATGCAGATTTTAGTTATATTCTGAGAAATGCTGATTGAAAGGCAGTTGCCTTAGAGATGTAGTCATCTTGAAAGATCTCCATGCAAATTACCACTTCTCAAATACTAAATAATATTTCATATCTTTCTAGGATCAGGTGAGGCGAGTCTGACCGGTGCCGACCACTTACACGACGATGCTGCAATGTTTCTTTGCAAGTTGGTTTCAAACGTGCAAACGCCAATTTTATAGTCAGTTTTTACTAACAAGAATGTAGACTTCATCAAGATGCCATGACGCCGAAGCCTAGATCTCAATATAAACGAAAATTTGCCAATTTAAATAAAGGTTCCGCCATCGTTATGAAATCATAAGGGTGGCGGGAAATGAAAATTCTTCTCTTTTATCCTATGGAATAAATAATTAGATCCAGCAAATAGGAATTTGCTACGAGCTAACGAGGATAGGGTTACGACGATGGTTTTAATACGTTTACCATTAGTTTACCTTTGGAATTACTTGGAAGAGGGTAAAAAATCTTTTTCTTCCAATACGTTTATCGCTCATTTTTTTCATGAATTCTGCAGCTATGATTAATGCCATAGCCTCGGAAAATTTCTCGAATTTCCAATGACCCAATCCGCCCATGATACTTCCGCAGTAGGAGCCAGTTCAAAAAAAAAGAAGAAAAGCTTTAGCTAAATTAAGGCTTTTCATCTCTGATTTTTACTCTTGATTATTCGTCACTGAAGTTTGATCTGTTTTTTTCCATGTTTCTTATTTACATGGTACTTAGTCTTATCTTCGAATCTAATCCGCTTAGATATACTAAAATTAATAAAACCAATGTGAGAACTTATTCATGGCAGTTCAGTTCAATTATTATTGATCTCTCAATAAATGATTATTCTGCCTTATTGCATTTTGATGCTTTTGTTACCACTTACTAAGTTATTAGTTCTTTGTTTGAATAAATCTAAATATGATGCTATTTTGAATGAGCATTTGGAAGACATTTTCGAGAACGTCCAGATGTTTTAAGATTGCGAAGTCACTTACTATTGTGTAAAAAATAAAATTCGCTCACATTCAAGTAGTGTCTTGAGATTCCTAATAAACATCATCATCGTTTATAATCGGCATTAATCTGTATAAAATAATGCACAAAATCTTATATCAAATTACATAATTCAAAATAGTAGCCGAGTAATCTCACATTCCAAGAAAAAAAGATTCTTACTTCTTCTCATCCTGCTTTTCTGAATGAAATAATTCCAAATTATCATGCGATAATTTAATTTTTATTCCTATTGATAGTTACGGTTTCACAGCAGTTGAGCAAAAGCTTTCTAAAGAAGTCGCTGAGTTACCCACGCGGTAACGTTATTAGGCAATCTTAAAGCATTAACGTCAAGTTTCAAAACAATAAGTCAGATTAAAATTTTCTCTACTTTTATTTGTCATTAATTTATGCATGCTTTAATGTGTCACTGTCTTACAAAACGATTAAACCCCCAACAGTGGCAGAGTGATTCAAAACGCAGAATATTGGTAATTGGACCTGGTCTCGATTTCTAACCCAAGCGAACGAGCTGGCTGTATGGTTGATTTCTGTGGTTCTTACTATGTATTAACTTGAATATGAACGGATAGTCGTATTCAAGTTAAGCATAATAAGGAAGGAATCGGGAAGTCATCTAAGAAGATAACCCATTATCTTAGGGAGATAGTTCTCGCGGCTTTGCAATATTCAAATAACCTAATCTAACAGAAATTCCACATAACCATCAATAATATTGTGTTTATGGGAAATTTCTAGAAATGCTTAATTTTAAACCCCAGTTGCCAGAAATTCTGTTATGTACATTGTCTTTAAAATAAAATTTTATTGCTATTTATTGCCCACGAAGTGCGCGTTGTCTTTTCCCATTCTCGATGAACTTTTAAAATTTAAGCAAGTCTGTGTACTTTAGATTGTTTTTCAAACGAACGAAATATCGATAACAAATCTTCGCTTAAAATACGCAGTTTTCTTTCATTTCTTCGTTAGGACTACACTTTTTACACATCGTAAGTGTAGTAAAACTATATATATATATTACGTCTTTGAAAGTTTTCAGTATGCAAGCAATCCAAAATGCTTAAAATTAACCTGTAGCGAACATTGACACATTCCAAGATTGTTTTTATAATTATTTTACTTTTTAATTATTTTCTAGTGCAATTTAATAAGGATACTGCAATCACTGCAAATGCAAATCTCTATTCAGAATAATTCAACAAAATTCTAGTTAGCAGTTCTTCATAATTAAATTCATTAGCATTCACTTAAATTATATTTCTTAATAGAATAACAAGACTTGCAGCTGTTTTGATGCGAAAAGCGGAATTGAAAGGAGAGAAGCTTCTTATTAATTTACATATCCTGATGCTAGAATTTACTTTAATTTTCTGTGTTCTGTTTGATTTCCTTTCCAAACAAAACGTGAGTACAGTGAATAAAACTTCTCAGAATTTAGATAGCTATTAACCTGATTAAAATAAGATCCAGATTGTATTTGTTAATTAACCCTAATAAGTTTATTAAAATTTAAAAATTATTAAAAATCTTAAGCACTCTGCTAGGCTTTAATTACACGTTTTCCTATTTATCTGATTGGGATGATGCTAGCGATTCCCAGAAAAAGTTATTCCAATAAGCAAAAGTCGGTTATAATTAAAATATTGATGTGGACCCAAGATACTACCACAGTCGGCTCTGGAGCCGATGTAACCGACAGTAGAGGTTATAGGAGCCAACATTTTTAGAATTTCGAGAAGCATTGAACAGTAAATTCTAGAGGATAGCAAAATTTTTAGAATTTAGGGAAGACACTGAGGGGTAGAATTCAGGGGCAGCAAAAGTTTTAGAATTTAAGAAGGATCCTGGTGCCAGAATTCAGGACTCGCAAAACTACACTGAGCGGCGAAATGTCTAACGCTGGTCCTATGTATAGATAAATATAGTATTCTTTGTCAAGTCTTCTCTTTTTCTGAAAATTTTTATTCGTTGTATCATAAACCTGTTGAAATATTTTTACTATAAATGGTCCTTAGAGCATGAAAGGTCCAGGCGCGCCAGTATCCGAGCATTTTCTAATGCGCATATAATTTTTGAGTGCCTGAAACTTTTAATAATATACTTTTAAGTAAGATTTCAACGATGGTATAAGCAAAAGACTAATACAGAGGATGTTCGCAGATTTAGATATTTTTCTTGTATTTACAGAAATATTTTACCTACACCTTTTGTCTTTTAAATGTTTTGTTTGATAACCCTTATCCTACACTAGCTTTCTACATCGTAATTGAAAAAAATATAGATGTACATCGGTACAATTCAATTTAAGGCTAACTTGGCTGACTCAAGACCTTATCCAGCGGTATACTTAATAAATGGTCAAAACGGCGTACCAGCAACTCAACGTAATAGCAAGGATAAAATAGTAACGTGCGCTGGCTAGCGAAATCAAGCTCTAATAAACTACTCAATTCGTCTGACTTTATACTCACTTAACTTTAAATTTGCATCCTGTCGAGGAAATGAGAGGGGAAAATGAGAGATTCAGGAAAGGTACCAAAATTAAAATAACTTATTATGCAAACTAAGGAAAACTCTACATTACTTCCAGTGAATGTCGTGTTTGGAGAGCTGAAAGACGTAACCAAAGGTCAGCATTTCCGAAGCGATAAAATGTGAAATCTTCAGTGTTCAAGCGGATAAAGTAGTTAAATTTCGAAAACATTTTTCTTCTGAGGTATCCTTGCGCTTTTAAAGCATGGAATGCTTACACTACAGGGTATAAGACTACGTCGAAAAAAGACTGTACGCATAATTTTTCTGTATATATCACGTACTTATCATTTTATCTGTATTTATCTTTTTATTACGCATTTATCACGTCTCCATTTGAATCGCCTTAGTAGTAAAGGTTAGAACGTTAAATGATTTGTATCGCAGGGACCATGACGACAACATTATTTGGAATGTTAGGACAATCTAAATGCCGCACGCACATTTTGGTATACCGCTTCGTTCAGGACATATGGAATTTCAGATCCATATCCTAACTTTCAGTTTGATGAATAGAAGGATTCCATGACATTTCCTCGGGGATGCTTTCTCTGCCTTTTAGATAGCCAGAGCTGAAACCCATCGATCTATTTTATGAAATTATACCACAATATCATCAAAATCAAAGATACGGTATTGCTGGTATTAATAGCAGTAGTTTGAATTCTTATTAAAAGGTATGTCATGCAGTATATAGCACGGGATAATCTTAGGTACGAATTCTTGTCTGTGCTATTCAAGTATTGTACAACATTAATGCGCATTACATTTTCTTTCAGAAAAACATCGAATGTATCGCGATTTGTTGTCGAATATGACCGCATCTTTCATTAATTTTGCGTTCTCAGTCCCTTTGTTTGCTCATTGTTTGGAAATGCTTTCACACTTTATTCGCAAATGCTTTCATTTAAACCGTGACGCCCGTTGAGGTTTCGAAATTCACACGCATATTTCATATTCAAACACTCTGCTACTTTAGCGTCCAGTTTTAATTAGTTAGAGCTCTCAAATTTAATTCTTATCTGCAGAAATGCTTCTAAATAACACACATTTTTGGCCTTAAGCATTCAAACTTAAAACAACATGTTATTTATCAGTTTAAATTTAAAGGAGTTGTAAAAGCAAAAGAAAATTCATCATGGACATAAAATAATTTATTTCTAAAGCGTCGTACTTCAGAGAAATGGCAAAGCCTGAATAAATTAGCATTTATTTTATTAAGCATCAATGTCTGTAGTTACATTCCTGACATTCCAGGCATACTTCAACACCCTTCTTATGGTAGTTCTCCGTTTCACTCAGGTCAGTGATCATAGATTTTTCTAATGAAATAGTCACTGGTTCAATAATATGTAAATGAAACGCCTGAGATATTGAAAGCCTGTCATCCGATTGAAATTTATTTCCTTTTTATAATGCTTTTCGAAAATCGCTCAAAGGAAGATGAAAATAGTTCGAATTATTAAAATCCCTCGTTTTAAAAGACGGGATGTTTCCATCCAAAATCTTAGAAATGACACCATCGTCAAAGTTGAAATAGAGCGAACGTTCTTAATAATATACAAAATTACATTAGCAGACAATTATATATATTATACTTTTAAGACATATATATATCTTTAAAATAACATGTTGTTTAAAGTTTAAATGCTTTAGACCAAAATGTGTGCTATTTAGACGCAGTTATGTAGATAAGAGTTAACTTTGAGAGAGTATAACAAATTAAAGCAGGACAATTATCTCATGCATACTTGCCACATTCTGTGGTTATGGGTTTACTTTTATTGTTTAAATTTGTTACATATATTATTTTAGTTCTGTTTTCATCTATCAAGTACATTCACTACAAAAAGAAAAAAATACAAAAGGAGAATTTCTTAGTAGGTTTATATTCGTTACATTCTTTTAGAACAGTGATAAAATTGAAATTAATCTACAGTTACCAAAACATTTAGGCTAGTTAAATTTCTTAAAACAAATTATGAAAAATGTCACAAATTAGTTGGTTGTTCGCTTTCTAAGTCAATGTTAAAATGCAGATGATGTTAATTTATTATAAGCTTTTCAGATATCCGTAAGTATATCCGTATTAATCATTCGTAACAACACAATTTGTGCTTAAAGATGATTTTAAAAGTTATTTAATGTGGAAAAAAATTTTTTATTGAAGTACCTTAATGTCGATCTGAAATATCTCTCTGCTTTTGATTTTGTAATTTCGAAAATATTTGAGGATATCGCATCCATAGCTGCCAATCTTTTACCAGTCTAGTTGCTATTTATCGTAACGAAGTGGAATTGTGGAAATTTTAGATGCACAGCTCCATAATTTTCTCGATATTCCTCATCCAGGTAATTTAAAGCCCATAAATTTCTGCGATTACAAAGACACCATTGAAAACTGTTTTCATTTGGTCTGCTTTACAGATGGATGGCAGTAAAATGAGCAGTAAGTTTGGTCTAGTATTTTTTTTTCTTTTGGAGACCAATCTGACGTTTACTGTTTTAAGCACCGTATTCGACATGAATGCACAGTTTTTAAGCCGAACATCTCTGTATTTATCTTGCAAACTCTCTTTCTTCGCTTTACCTTTCGAACAGTATTACCAGCACCAGCAGTGACAAACTAGTAATGGAAACTGTGTTAGCTGTTAGTTCGCTTAGAAATAGTAGGATTGATGTGTAAGTTTTGCTTATGCGCATGGTCATCATGGATAACATGAAAATGAAGCAGCTGATTTCTTAACTAAATATTCTTTACTTTTACCTGTTGATATCAATATTATCCTTCCAATCCAAAGTGTTATTGGAAGTCCTTTTATTATAAGAAGCTTAAGTGGAATAAAATAAAAACTAAATGGAATAAAGACTATATTTCATCTTGTAATGCTGAGGGTGCCAAAAATCTCTTTACTTCTTTTTACCATAAACTGCATTCCGCATCTTTCATCTTTATTAATTTTGAAGTATCCCAATATTTAACTCGTCAAACTAAATTTGCAAGTTACCAATTTCATTTCAATATAAAATCATTATTTATGTGAGTAGTCACAAAAAGTACCTCAGGATGGGTATGCTGTAGTTCACTTACTTTTGTAAGCCCCGTGTTGTACATTTGTGGTGACTTAGTTTTATACTGATGGTAATAACATTAATGTTTGCTTCCCACTAATTGGCAATTTAGTCAGCTATGTCATTAAAGATTCCACTGTGGACTGGTACTAACTGTAACTTTGTTCTTAGGATACTGATCAACGAGATCAAAAGTTTTTTAATTTGTCTACGACGAGATTTCTACATCGATTTCCTTCAAGCTTAATGCAAAATCTATACAATTGTTGAAGTAGGGAGCATCGGCGATAGAGAAGTTCAATGTGGCTCGTAGGCAATAAGTTTTGCTTGAAAGTCAGAGAAATTGTGGTCGATTTTTCGGTCCACATGCATATCAGGTTTGTGTCATTTAAGATGAATATCTACTCCCCGTATGTACCTCAATTTTGGAACCATCGGCGCAGATGGCGCTTACTCGTTTGATGATCATTAACGAGCTCAACTCGCATTCTATTTACTCACTGCAGTAGGGGCAAAAGAATACATCTCGTATTGCAGATTCAAGACGGACAGATATGGAGTGTATGTGGGAAAAAACAATTGTTTAATTCTTTCGTATCGACAGAGATTAAAATCTGTCCCCCTCAAACATCTGAATCTCCCGCGTATACGAATTGTTGTTGGAATGGAATTCCTTCTGCTTTTGTAGACTGCTACAACACTGACAATAATCCACTGAAGTGAAGTAATTACTTCTGTCTTGAGGATCTTTGTGTGATTAATCCACTGTTTGTAGTTTTCCTTAGGACATGAATGAAAATGTGAGCATCCATAGCTAAACTTTGACGCTAAATAAAGGATGTGGAAAGGATATTCAATTAACAGCTACTTGAGTCGCTTCTAAAGAGTGATTGGCATATCATTTAAAAATTCACGAAACCTCTGAGCCATGCACTTGTGTAATGGGGGAATGCACCAGGTCTAAATTGAACTTAGTCTTTCGGGCGACGTGCCGATATCTGAATTCACGAGAGTTACGGGTGGTTTTGCTGTGAAATAGTTAATCTCGTAAATATCTTAACAGATACGCAGTTGCATATACAGACAAAACTAACAATTTCACTACAATCTATTCTAGTACAGTTCAATGTTTCACCTATATATCATGTATATGATGCTTCACACAACTAGCCGCATATTCACATACACATAGGAGGAATTTCCATCAGATTTATACACAAATAACAAAATATTAATTATTAGTACTAAGCAGATGGATCAGGTCAAAACAGAGAGCTGGCTTCGCTTTTGTTCAATATACCAGTGAACAAGATTGCCATAATGGAAAGCACAGCTATCAATAATATAGCATTAGTAGAAAGGGCATCAGAAACACATTCGTTAGCAATGACAATAACCAGTGCAGTAACTAATGAATACTACAGTGTCAGCGTCTGCAGTTTCTAAAGGGACTATGACCGAAATTCTCATTGAAGTGAGTGGCAACATTCTTCTTTCCTGCGCGTTATGCATATGTGTTCGCCATAGCGCGAGGATAAAACTTGAACTTTTGTGCCAACAGTAGCCTTGGTACTTTCTTTTTCCCTTGTTTTGCCTGTTCATTACCGATATTTGGCGTCAGTTCCTGTGTGTTAATGTTTAAATGTTTAGCCTCTTGCGAAATGTAACTTTCATTTTTAGTTTTCAATTTAGTTTAAATTATAATTTTGATTCACATATTTTTTATTCTACATATTTCCCTTCAAAGACAAAAAAGGCTTGGCAACAGATGGCAACAGAAAAGCCTTTTTAGAAAAAAAGAATTACAGGAGTAGCAAAAGAAAGAAAAATACTATAGTGGAAAACAAAATTATAGAATTTTGAACTAAA
Organism: Stegodyphus mimosarum; assembly: GCA_000611955.2. Taxonomy (NCBI): domain Eukaryota; kingdom Metazoa; phylum Arthropoda; class Arachnida; order Araneae; family Eresidae; genus Stegodyphus; species Stegodyphus mimosarum. The sequence goes on along the minus strand of KK113312.1, from coordinate 9,084 downwards.
TAACTTTTTAACGTAACAAATCTTGTAAATATCATTTTTAACGATAAATGCAAACTGAAAGTCTGCAAGTTCATTTTTCTGTAAAATCACTGAAGAAATGTCCTAATTTTTTCAAGAAATACTGAAAAGTTCACAGTTTTTTAAAATCCTTGTTTGAATATCATAATCACAATATTTTGCAGTCCTCAGCTTGAAAGTCTTTCATAAATATTGATGTTGCCAATACAAAAGCAAAATTTTCTTTTACACATTCACGAAATTTGAATTAATTATTTAACACTTATAAAATAATCTATATTTTCTTATTTGTACAGCAATGTAAAATGGAATTTGGAACTTAATACCTGCTAAGTAACAAAATTCAGCACAATACAATAAACTTTGATAAAAATGGGTAAATCCTCTACAATGCAAATCAGCATGACACTTGCTAATGACTGTCGGATACTTACAATAACAATTACACATAGAAGCCTCCGTTCTTTAGTAATTGGCTTCTAGTATTGTGTAATTATCAAAGTTTACATTTATAATTTATGGACATAAAAATCTTCAAATTAGATGAAATTAAAAACAAATATACAAAAATTAAAGATATTAAATTGTACACAGCCCTACAATAATAATTTGGACCCTATAATTCTGCAAACAAAAATAAGGAAATAAATTTAATAATTATATCTGTTAAGGGAAGGCCTTTAAAACTTTTTAAATATAAAAATTTCAGACACATCCATTAACATAACAAAATCGAAAAAAAATTCAAAATTTTATAATGTAATTAAATGTTAATTTGAAACATGATTTGAATTAAGGTACTATCATTATTGAAATTTCTAATTTACTAATTTTGTACAAAGTGGAAGACCCCACAGCTTTCTCTTAATACGAACACTTCCATCTTATAGGCAAAACTACTTAAAACTGACTCATGTAATATCATGAGTGGTTAAGGGTTGCTTTGGCAGTTCCTTATAAAGGTTCCCGTTCCTTGTTTGTAAAGGCAACTGGCCTTTTTGAACTGCCCTAAAACATTCCATTTATAAAAACATTAACCACACTCCATTAAAAAAACTATTATATATGAAAAAAATAAAAGTGGGAGCCTTCAAAGTTTATCTGAACATATTATGACCCGTAAATTTTAAAATTAGTTAAAAGTCCATACTACTAATGAGTCCAATAATACTACTCAAATTTTTGAACTGCATTAAAACATTTCATTTATAAAAATATTAACCACACTCCATTAAAAAAAAACTATTATATACGAAAAAAATAAAAGTGGGAGCCTTCAAAGTTTATCTGAACATATTATGACCCGTAAATTTTAAAATTAGTTAGCAAGATTCCATACTAGTAATGACTCCAATAATAATACTCAAAAACATTATTTGTTTATCATATTTTATACTATTTCATAATTATTTCATTCACTTAAAAATTCTTATCAACACTTGTAAATTTTCAACATAAATTCAAAAATATAATTACTTAACTTACTATCATTCCCGAAAAATAGTTTAAATAGCTTAAAATTCGTTACTTAATTTGCTGACACATGAGAAATTACCAAAATTACTGAACAAGAATTTCACATTTTTCAAAACAACACAATCAAATTGCTGAAATTTTAAGCAACATTGAAATGAAAAGTATAGAATCCGCAACATATTAAATAATTTTGTCTCGTTCCTGAGTTAAATTCACACAAAGATAACAACTTTTGAACTGTCGATTGATTAAGCGCTATTAGAAAAACCGGAAGAGCAAAATAATTTTCTGTCGCACATACTTGAACCACATTAAACACAGATCGATGACCTTCAACCAACTGTATTGCTGAATCTCCTACTCGGTAATTCACTGACGATTTAAAGCACTTTTTATTTCTTCTAAATATTGCAGAGATCGCCGAAGCAGATTCAATATTCCTTTTTATTAGACATTCGACTTCTGAATTTATCGCGAGATTACTTTGATTCTGTAAACAGTACTTGTGATTATTTTTTTGAAGCATTTGCAAAGCACCACAGCTGAAGGATGATAGGTTATTTTTTCAAACACTGAAAAAGCAAATTTGATGATTCACTTCTTTCACATTGCCTTTGAATTTATCACAAAACGATGATTTGAAGAGCTGAATAAGTTTTCCATTGAAGTCTCGGGTTACTGGTAGCCATCCTGTCTGACTAAAAATAAATGTAATAATAAATTGCAAAGAAAAGATGGAGCAGCGTCGATGAATAATAGCTGTATAAGACAAAGAAACTTGGCAGTCGAGGCGGCTTTAATTCCATTTTTATTTTCCAGTTGGCATTCGTGGCCACAATCACTTGGCACTCTAGCCGTGCCTATTCAAGAATATTTACATTTTGGAAACTATTGCGATAGAAAGCGCACATAACGAAACAGCCACAAAGCAGCGCATAGAAAGAAGCAGAAGTCACTAATAATTAGCTAATATGGAAGTACACGAAGAGAGAAGTTTTGGTTTAAGTTTCAGTTCCCAATTATTACGTCATCAGTGCTGCGCAGACCGTGCAAAATGAAATGATCTAGAAATGACGCCATCCAGAGAAGTTATTGCAATTTTTAAAACAGAGAGAGAGAGTTTTAAAGGGAATTAAGGGTTATTTTAAATTATAATTTCGATTCACATATTTTTATCTTACACACACACACACACATATATATTTGTATATATATATGCGTATATATATATCTTCTTACTATGCTATCTGGCTCAGTTAATAAATTGACCATTTTTTGCTTTAAAAGTGACTGAATTATGCTGTTTTTATATCCCGTAAAGGTTTTTATGCTTTTAGTTAATATGCATGCAATAGTTGTAGAAGTGTCAACAATTCGAAAGTGGCGAGTTAAGCCTAACGAACGGCCGTTTGTTTACGTTTCAAACTCATACGAATACTGAATTAAGTCGGTTTATACACCTTCAGTGTCTTTTTGTCAAGTGGGACCAAATGTAAACTTTCAGTTTTCTGCACCGAAAAATCTGCCTTCTTGCCAGCTGGCCGAATTGCTTGTTTTTGAGTAGAAACTCTAATTTTAATCATAAAAATTGTTTTTAATTGTTTTAACTTTATTTAGTGTTTTACGTTTTTCTGTAGTTTACAGTTTTAATTAAGATGGTTTGAGATTTTATGCATTTTTGCTTTGCCGCGAAGTGAGAACTGAATTATTTCAATGAAAAATAAATCTCTAAGAAAATCTAGGAAATAAGTTTTATGAAACGCAGTAATAATATGTATAGGTCATACAAGGAAGTCATGTGGTGTCCACATCAGATATTTTTACTTCCGTGTACAATGTAAAGGAAGTAATCTTAACGTTTCAGGTATCATACTTGTATTTCAACAAAAATACCGATTTTAACCGCTCTCGAATGTATTTAAACAATGTTTTTGCGTGATGTACGTTCAACAGAATAAAAAACCCTGTAAAATGGATTTAAAAGGATTTAGAAGAGGTGTTTTCGCGATGTCTGTAAGTACGCATGTATAACTCAAAAACGAATAGTCTCAAAACTTAAATTTTGTATATGGGCTGTTATAAAATGTAGCTGTGCGCCTTAGTTTTTGGTTGCAATCAGCCGCACCAAACTTGCATATATATATATATGTGTGTGTGTGTAATAAGATGAATTGGAGAAAGTTGAAAAACGGATTGACGATGGTTCTCTGCATTACAACTTGAAAGGACATTACTGCGTAGTTAGGAAAATGACATTCGAAGAAGAGACTTGTAGACAAACGTGGCAAAATTGTACATATTTTTTATTGCTGGGCTTGAATTAAAAATAAAAAACACATCTTGCATCACACACGATCATGAATGCAGTGCATACCCAACAGTTTTATATAGAATATAACATTTTGAATAACGAAGTAGTTAACAACATGGCAATTCAAAGGGAGCGAAGTAACGTTTTGAGTGCAAAACAGCTGAAGCTAAAGTGTGTAGTCATTCAATATGCAGGCTGACCAAAAAAAGGTTTCGATTTAAGATAGAAAGATTTTGGCTCTGGAAATTTTGAATTCAGCTTCCGAATTAGCTACGTCATGAGCCTTACGAAAGTCATGCAGGAGGATTTGATCTAGAAATGATGCAGTGCAGAAAAGTTATTACGACTTTTAGATTAAAGGGGAATTAAGGACTACTGCTAATTTAACATAATTTTGATTTACATATTTTTTATCTTACATATCCCCCTTCAAAGAAAGAAAGGCTTAGCGACGGAAAAGGCATTTTAGCAAAAGCATTAGTCAACGACCCAGTCCAGGAAAAGTATTACGATACATGGATTACCCACTCTGTTACCCTGCTCAACGGGCTCAGTTTTTTATTTTTACATATTGGTAAATTGGGAATTTTTTGGTTTAAACCTGATTGAATTATTTTGTTACTATGTTGAACTCATAGCAGAATAGTGAATTAAGTAAATTTTTGCACCAACTTCAGTATCTTTTTGCTGAGTGGGACCAAAAGAAAGCTATTAATTTTGTGCACCGAAAAAACTGTCTTTTGGCTCGATGGCCGAATTTTTTGTTTTGGCGTAGAAACTCAAATTTTAATTGTCAAAAACTTTTAACTGTATTTAACGTTTTAGGTTTTTCTGCAGGTTAAAATTTTAATATTTTTTCTTAAACTCTACAAGAAATCTTAGATTAATTGGCATTATGTCATTTATGCATCAGAGTCTAGCTTTTGATTGTGATGATGATAAAAAATGAGTCATCTATACCTCAACTAGCCTTATGATGATGATGATGATGATGATAAAAATGAGTTATCTGCACTTCATATAGCCTTATGATGATGATGATGATGATTTACAAATCAAGATTGCGTGAAATGATAGACAATAGTTTTCTAGGATCCGCTGTAGATTCATACAAAGTATGGTTTCTAAAACAAAAGTTTTTTTTTTATATATTTTGCTTCTAATACTGAACAGTAACGTAAATTATTAACTTTCTCTTCATAATTTTCCCTTCCTTGATCGTCATTCCTGTGATGATGAAACACATTTACAATGGAATAGACATGCTTTCGTTTGCTTTATACAACAAAACATTTATTTACATATTTACGAACTAGACGGTTGTACCTTTTATTATACACCGTCAACTGTCACGTCAGAAGTAGTCTTCTAGCAAAACGTGTTTACAAATCAATAATCTTACTCCATTTATTAGTCAAGGTTTTTAGTCAGCATCATGGTTTTGAATTCAAGAAACTGTTTCTAAGCAAAACTTCTAAGTTGGAAGTTAAAAAAAAACGTCAGAAATCGTTTTCTCACAATGACAAATACATGTATACCAAGATAGAAAACTAATTATTCAAAATGCAATTCATTTCTGATAATTTGGTTTCATAATAATTAATTAACTGAATATGTATGTAAAGTGTCATATAAGTTTATAACCAGTTATTTTATGTTAACTTCCTTTCATGTCAGCTTCGTTTTCATTTCCCTGCGATAATGTGAATTTCTAGCTCGTGTGATTTTTCAAATTAGGTAGAAAGAAGGAAGTATTTAAACGAAAGTTTTGGAAGAGGAAAACAGAGCATGCTCTGACTGCTTGAAGACCATGTTGATAACTTTGATTCTCTAGCAATCGGTATTCTGCGGCGTTGAGTTATTCTTCCAATTAAACTTGTTTACGCCGACTTAAGTTAAAGCCAGCTTGCTCGCTAGTTATACTATGAAGCCGTTATGCTCTACTTAAATTTCATTAATTTTAGTTCATCCAGTAACTTTGATTTAAAGCCAAAGCTTCTGGCTTCAGTTAGTATGAGCTTGTGCCGTCTGTTAAACTTTAAAGGTTTAACCTAATCTGTTAAACAGTTTGTTTGATTAATAATAGGTCCTTTGCATCCTTTCCCTGACTCTGTGGTACTTATAAGACACAGCAAAAACTTATCAGTTGTCTTTTAGAGTTCTGATCTAATTGTATACTACCTAAAAAGACCATATCTTATACAGGAACTAATTAAATACGAGAGACTAAATTTAAAAATATAATAAATATAGTCCCATTATTGCCGTACAGTAATATTACAATCACTAAGCTACCATCAAATGCAAGATAGAGTGACCCAAAAAGTGTACTAAGTAGTAATACCTCTAACTGTTATAAATACGCCAGAGAAAAACAGCAGCCAGTGTTTTGATAATACACCCCTCCGAAGAAAAATTAAAATCATACTTTTGGCAACAGTGACTTTGGATAGAAGCCCTCTGTGCAATGTCCTCCGCTTTGTATATAAATATAACATTCATTATTACTGAATGAATACCCTTATGTACTTATGTCATATTTTGAGGAATCAAATGTAAAGTGAAGAACACATTTGAGCAACGCTTCCAATGTGCCAGAAATTAATAATTTCTTTAAGAAAAGGAAATATACCAGACCCCTGTTCCCTTTCATTTACGATGATATTAAATTCTGTCTGTGCTTCATAACTTTAATGTACAGCTTAAATCTTTAACAAAGAGAGATCCTTGAAGAGAATTCACTAATAATATTATCTCATACTCATTTCTACAAATTATAAAAGGGCAATCAATAAAATGAATTTAATATTTATATCCGTTTTTTCAGGTTTTAATCCACTTAGAAAGAAGCACTTTTAGTATCCCATTTCATTCTTTAAATTCTTCAAAAATTATTCATCATTTCTAAAACGGAACATATATTTCTGAATTTATTTACTGTCGAAAGTGTCTGGCTTCCTAAAGCACCATCTATTCAAATACCTATTTCTAGTTTTAGCTTTAAAAACTAGATCAATTCTTTCTAAGCGCATATTTGTAATTTGGTTTGGCTTAGTTTTTTTATGTAGAACGTTGTATGTGTAAAACAACTATCAAAATAATGGAAAACGCGAGTTGTTGATAGCTATCAATCTTTGATCAAAGCCTTAAAAAATCGTTTTTCATCCTCTAAATCTTCAACAAAAAATTGATTCCTTTGTTTTACACTTTGAAACCATGCACAAATAAAACTTCCAAGAACCGGGAAACACACTTCTTTCGAGAGTAGATTTAGAAATTCTATTTTTAAAAGAAAAGAAATGTTTACAGGGAATAGGAGAAATAAAAGGAAAGGATTCTAAGATAAAAGAGTTGCTGCCAACTTAGTCTTTATTGAATCATCAATTTACCGCACCTGTGTTTTGGCATTAAATAATTCTGACACTCTAGTGATGAGGATTACAGTGCTTTTCCTCAATTATGTATTGGTTAGATCGAAACAAATCTTTCAACTCATTGTCTATAATCATTTTCTAACACTGGTTCTCTATTTCTGCAATATCAATTACAATATTGCTTGAAATGCTTATTTTTAGATTACATTACTAAAACGTTATTTACACAGTAATAATCAAAGTGCCCAAATAAGCGTCGGTATATTTAATATCATCTAAAACAAGCTTATGGTAGGAGTTACCTGTCTACTAAGCCATGTAAAATGTAATTTCTCTTTCTATTTTCCTTTTATTAAGAGACAAATGCTATATGGGAAGACAACAATGTTTATAAATCTCAACTATCGAAAATTTATCTTTAAATACATAGAAAACGGTGGCCATAAAAAATAGCTGAAGCTACTGGTTACTACTTATGTGAGTGCCACGTATCTGCAAAATTTGATATAATGTCAGAATATTCTCATACCAGAAAACGTACAGCATTCTTAACAGTGCAGAAGACAGGTCCAAAATAAAAGTAATCAAAGAAAATGTTATGTTTAAAGCAAAGTAGTCGCGAAAATCTGAAATTAAAAAAAATAAACTAATGCTCATTTAAATAAATAGCCTTGCTCAGATTTAACATTACATATTTTAACAGTATTTTAATGTACAGGTGAACATTAATTGCACGGAAATTATAGGGTGTCCATAATTTATTCACTGGACACTAGAAACAAATCAGCAGGATTTGACTTTTACTGCTTCACAGTAAGTAGCAGATTTCAAATCTCCGCAGCACATTAAATTCCTTTGAGCTTTATTTAATGTACTGAATACGCTGGTCATATGTCTTTCATTCCCTAGGTGAAGACTAATCACAGAACAAAACACCATTTGTAAATATTGACACGGTTAGATTTTGATTCAAAATTCAAAAATTCTATCGTTTTCTATCTACGTGATATTTTCGTGTAATAAATCGTGAAGTTCTTTTTTAAGACTTGGTTTTATGCAAAACACTACAGAATTGGTAAAGCTAGATTTTTTTTCCAAAACTAATCATTGCATTTTCAGTTAATACAGGATGCATATTCAAAATTCATTAAAAAGGTCTCTTTCTGATAAAATAAAAATTTTTATTAATGAATGTACATAAGGCACCTAACTGACATTTTAAATTAAATAAGCAAGTTGCTTATCTAAATGTGAATTAATTTGTTTGAAAACTTATGCATCATTTAACAATGAACAACTAAACAAAAGAAAGGATAAAAATATGAATTCCAAAATGTAAAGATTATTATGTAATGTAAAGTTTTATTTTATATGTCAAGAAAACGTACGTAAAATATCTCTTCTTATGAAATATTGATTCAATGTTTTTAAAGTCTACAATGTATGCATATATTGCACGACGATGCAATGCAGTTAGAGAAATCGGAGCGTTAAGTAACGCAAATCAAATTAAAATATCTAATTTTCCTTATACGACCTACTATATTATACACACTTTCTACTGCACTACCTTTAAATTTATTTCCTAGAATTTTATAACAGATATATTTTTCATTCAATCAATTCAGCTATCACCACGCGCCAACGCATAAATACATAAGAACTCAAACATTCAGCTCTTCATTAAAAATTCATCAACTCTTCCTTAAACATTATAAACTGCAGAAAAACTTAAAACATTAAAGCCAGTCCAAAAACAACAATTTTTACAATTAAAAGTAGAGCTCCTCCGCAAAAACAAGCAATTTGGCCATCATTCGGTCAACCTGCAGGTGTTATGTACTAATATCGCGGCACCAGTTGTTATGTGCTAATTTTCACGTCACCAAATGTTGTGGTACCAAA
>KK113311.1:3910-20135 GCA_000611955.2 Stegodyphus mimosarum | reverse complement strand
GCATCTACTGAGGTCATAAGTGTTTTGGCAGGCATTCCGCCTCTCTCGTTCTCCTATGAATTTTATTATCAAAAATTCTTATTGTCTAATAATTTGATTGAGGAAATACAAATGGGAGAAATTACTGTGCATAGTGATGCTTTTCAAAGATTTTATGACGAAATAATACATCCAAAAGATAAAATATGTATTATTTATGATTGTACTTATTTAGAAAATCAAGAATTAGACATTTATACAGATGGCTCAGGATTCGAGGGTGGAGTGGGTTGTGCATTTGTTGTTTTCTTTCATGGAATCGAGATTTTTAATAACAGAATAATGTTAAAAAATATGAACTCAATTTTTCAGGCTGAAACTTACGCAATTTATGAAGCCCTCAGATGGATAGAGAAAACTCTGAAAGTGAGATATAATATTAATGTCTACTCAGACGCATTATCGGTACTTCAGTCCCTCTCGGGTCCTGGGCATAAGAATTATTTATTGCATGATATTAAGATTATTTATAAGCGTTTAAAGTTTGTTCATAATATTAAATTGCACTGGATGAAAGCCCATGTGGGACATAAGGGGAACGAGAGGGCGGATGTATTAGCGAAATCTGCTGCCCTTGGAGAGGGAGACTTTGATTGTTATATTCCTGCCTCTAAAAGGAAATCAGTAACAGCTCTGTATGTAAATAATATAGAAAAATGGAAGTTAAGCTGGGGGTCGTCAGATAAAAATCAAGGAATACTAAAGAAAATTAAAATTGATAAAAATATGAATATTTATAATGATATAGACGTAAATCAATTAATAACAGGTCATGGACGATTCCCGGCTTACCTAAAACGATTTGGTATACAAAATAATGACTTGTAGAACTTGTAATAAAGTTGGAGATGCTCAGCACTATTTTGATGACTGTATATTAACTGGAAGTGCAAGGGTTAAATATAAGAAGAACTATAAAATTGATATAAGGAAAAACTATAAGAACTTAATAGATTACAGTAGGACTGTTATGAAGATTCTAAATACAAATACAGAAGCAGTGGGAATTGATGTTTAAGTGTTTGAAAATCCGTTCAATAGTCAGTTTTTAATGTTTATTTTTAAGTTAAAGAAAGTTGTTATTCAGAAACTGAATATTATAATTTTGATGTTTTATAATTTTAATTTTGGTATGTAGTTTGAAAACTGATGTCAAAACCTGATGTTTAATTGATGAATTATAGATTTTGTAAATTATTGTTTAAAGAGAGGATGATATCATAAAACCTTCTTGCTAAATGTGAATAGAAATTGTAACGAATAATGTAAAATATTAGAAATGTTTGAGATATTTTATCAATCGTAATTTTTATATTTATATCTCTTGTGATGGATCATGTGAAATGAGGCAACAGAGTTTGTATTGCTCTGAATTGTATTACATGTGTATGTGTTTTTCTTTTATTGACATTAACACAATTTAAGATTTAAATAATTGGGACTGACAGATAGAATTTCCTTTCCGTTTTTATAATTTTAAATGTAAGTTTTAAATTGATTAATTTTTACTTGGTAATAGTAATTTTATAATAATAGTAATTTTAGATAATTGACATTAATTTTTTCACCAATGCAGTCCTTTGTTTTGCTCTTAACACTACGCACCTGTTTTAAAAAATTTTTCTGTACTTAGAGTACATGAAATTAGAAACTCATACATATGCTTTATTTTACAAACGGGGATTTATTTAATTTAAACATATTGCCACTGAGAACTAGTGTCTCAGTGGTCGTTAGACGGACCCCACGGTTGATGATCTTTCGGTAGGTCAGATAGGCGTGTTTCCGGTACTAGTGGTATTAGGGATCTTAGCATTGGCTTTCTTTACTCCCCTGTTGTTGTGATATTTGTTGTGTGTTTAATTAGATATAGATTTTAGATGTTCTATATTTTTGTGTTGGAAAAGGGGAGTTACTCTTGTCACAGTTCTGTTGGTTTTTTTATGGTAATGTATTGTGATTTTTGGTTTGTTCTTTGTTTTGGAATTGAGGCCTATTGTGTTTGATTGTACCGATTAAATCACAGACCTGTACATTTTGTTTTTGAAATTTTTAGTTACGATTTTTGGGATTTTCCCTTTTTTTTATTGGTAGTTTCCTGGTTTGTTTGTAGTATGTATGGTTACATGTTGTTTGTTCTTTTTTCTTGTATCTAACGGTGTGATTTTATGATTTTCTTTAATTTTGTTGGTATGAATGGATGGATCGGTCTTATAATTGCATCCATACTAAAATGTATCTTTTTGGTTTGATTTGTTCACATTATACTAACCTTTTTTTGTTGCCTGGTTCTTAAGGCTTTGGTTTTCTGGGGCTTCGGCTTATACTATGATAGTTATTACATCGTTGTATTTAACATAATTTTATTCTGGACACGGCCGGACAGACCGCTGCCTTCATTGTTTGTTGTTAGATGGGCTAGCTCTTAATTTGAGCCATACGACTGGAGCATTCCAGTCAGGTGGGCCGGAGGGCTGCGCCCCATTACTATACTATACTATACCCCAATGGTCGGATTCGAGTCTGGACACAGTGGAGAGAGGATGCTGAACAGCTGCGTTATGCACCGCCACACTGGTCATGCACCGCGTATTACGGTATGCGTTGGTATTGGATATCACTGTCGCACTCCTCTAGTACGCATTGCCGGTACTTTAAACAGTCAGCGCTCTCCCACAGCCATACTTCAACAGGATAATGCACGACCACACCAACGACTTCATATACGAAGTAGACGGCTCATTCTACAGGGAATTCGTCTGCTGGCCGGGGCCCCGCATATACCACGTGACTTATGGTCTTGGCGCTCTTGGGGAGTGATAGCTTAGGCTGTTTATCGCGCTTTTGATATGGCGGGAAGTGTTTTTTTTATTTCCGCTTGCTGGCAATCGGCAGATAACGATCTCAAATTAGGTTATTAGATTTTTTACAATTATTTTTAGATGTAAGTTAACGCTTTCTTTCCTGAATATTTTATCTATATTTTTAATAATTGCTTTAAATTATTTACACCGTTGTTTAGGTTAAATAATTTTAGGAAGAAAATCTAAAATTAATAATAAAAAATTGAGATGGAAACTATGATGGTATACATTTTTTAAAAAATTAGCTTGTAAACCCATGGAAATCTTTATAGATATATAAAGAATATGATATTTATTTTCAAAAAATGAATACATAAAACAGTGTAAATAAAATAAAAACTACAAATTAAAAATACATGCTTTTATTTTAACAAATGCAGGGATTAAATAAAACTGTTTCGCAGAAAAGAAAAGCTTTTATGAACAGAAAGTGAAAACTAGTAAAGATATAACGGTGAGAACCTCATTCAAACCTGAAAAAGTTCACTCAGATGTAGTTTTGATGGTTTTCTTTGACAAACTATATATATATATATTGCTTGTATGCAACAAAAAGTTAAGGCCTGTTTTCAAAGATTTTTTTTTAATTTAACTCTACTAAAAATCTTAATACACACTTAATTTTCATTATAAGTTAAGGAAAATTCTAAATAAAATATAGTTATGATATATTTATGTTGCTAAAAAATAGTTTTAAAGGAAAAGGTTTTTTAGAAATCTTAAATTAAACAAATATTACTATGAACACAAAAACTCTGCAATCAAATATTGAGGTGATTAAGTTAAAAATAGGTGGCACTTTTACATATAGGCAATCTGTTGATGATATCAGTTAATACCATTTTATTCCTTTTACATATAATGTTTGATAAGTTTCAATTCACTGCCACTTTATTCCTGCTTTAACAGATCGTTCTTATGCATTAGCTTAAATACAAAAAATAGGATTAAATCATGCATTATTAGCTAAGACACATTAGTACACAAATTTTCACCTCATTTCCAGATTTAGAATTAGCAAAAAGTAAATGATAAAATGTGACCCAAACATTTTAAATTATGATCTTTTAGATATAGTGTGAGCTATATAAAAGACTTTCAAAGGTGCTAGTAAAACGCTGAATAAATCTGATTTCCCGTTTTCTTAAATTAATAAAATATTATTGTCCCTTAAAAAGTGAAATTGTTGTGTTAACACTACGTACTTTTTTGTTCTGAAGTTTTTCTGTTTCAACTTTCCCTGCATAGTACAGTCGTATTTTCAGGTATTCAAACGGAATGGCTTTTATCAAAGAACTTCTATGGTTATCTAAAGGATCATGATTTAAAATATGTTCATGCATGCCTAAAAATATTTGGAGAGCTTTCTATTACACATTTAACACTATCTGAAATTAATGAAGCCATAATGTTTTTTTGTTTAAGTTTACCAGAAACCTGGGTGGTTTGAAAGGATTTCTCAGCTGCTCTACATATCATCACAACACTAGCAGATGGAACTGTTAATCCACCCCTATTTTTTCTAACTACTAATTCATTTTGTGTATAATCAACCGTTAAAACAACATCAGATAGAGAATATATACAAGTATCACATTTTAATGCATTTTTCAATTTTTTAACAACACTACGTGCAATGTATACAACAACATCACTAACAAAGTCTGAGAATTGTTTACAGCTTGTTAATGCAAAAGAATAATCTTCAGTAACACAGTTCTCAGAAAAATCAAAATCTCCTTTAAAGGTATCTGTAGAGTTGAAATTAATCGACTTCAAGTATATATATTTGTGGAACTGCTTACATTTAAAATATTTGTATCATCTAAAACAATGCAATTTGCACTACCTGAAGTCATTATATGATGGTGCATCAGTAAGCGAACATATGCTGCTTTAAATTGTTTTGCGGTAGGGTTGTTGTTGTTGTGACCGTCTTTTGTGCGTACAGCACTGAAAAATAAGTCAAGGTGGTCCTGTGATAATTTGTACGTGTGAAAAAAGTTTAATGGGCGAGGTGAAATTTCACACAGCTCGATATATAACGATTTATTCTAATTCACATTCTATTGATTCAATCCCACAGTCTATTGATGCAAACTAAAAATCCTGTTTTCCTGTTGCTATGCAATATATAGTCTCCATTTTTTACTTGTACTTAAGTTTTTTATGTATTCTTGTGCTGTATTTAAGAAATTTAATATAGTATCTTTATTTTGGGGCTTAATTGGAGATTTAAAATCTTTGCTTAATAGGTTTTCGCCATGTAAGATATCAAAAATGTTATTGAATATTTTTAAAAATTTTATGGTTGGGGCACAGCCAATGAATGTGGGGTGTTTTAAATCATTTTCTAAATATAGAAGAGCATCAGCAACACTATTACTGAGAACCTGGGCTGCAAGTTTAACCTTCATTTTTTCACGATACCATTCTATGTGCCGTGCTCGTAGCTTTGTTGCAACATGAAGGCCTTGCTCCTTTTGAAATTTTTCTAATTGGTTATATGCTCCCACAAAATGAAGCCACTGTCACAGTCAACAATGGACCCTTTTGATGCCAAGCAATTTCTAACAAGCTTCAATATATGGCAGGATCCATTATGACATAAACATTGTCTTCGGTGACAGGGTGTGCAAAATAATTCACCACATTACTGCTATGTAAATTTGCACCTACTGCATTTGCAGTTGCAATATTGCTACTGCAACCATCAAATGTCAAACTTACAATCCTTATGCCAGTGTCGTGAAGATAATAAAGGGCCTCATTAATAAGATTAGCTCTTTCTAGAGCATTTAACCCATTTATTAAAAAATATGAAACTGGAACCTACCAGCTTCCATTAATGGCATTCACCATGAAAACTAAAGCCTCTTTTGCATGAGGCAGCTCATCATCATCTATTTCAGTGCCTAGGTCAACATATCCAGTAAAATGAGTTCTGTCCCATTCAATATGTTGTCTTATTGCCATTTCATCGACAATAAGATCTCCATAAATGGTTTCGTTTAAAGCTTCTTCTGCTTTAAGTTTTAAAGATTGTAAGGCTTCCTTTGTAAATCCAGGAGAACCACTAATTTTACTGCACCATCTTCTTAATGTAGAAGGATGGGGAAGACTGTCGTTGAACATTTGTCTGACATAATTATATGCTTTTGCCGAATAAACATTTAAAGTCATGGCAAATGTTCGGAGGTCTTCTGAATATTCAGCTCTTGAATTACTACATTCAAGTCTGTCCTATGAAGTCCCCTGCAGCTCCAGACAACTAGTGGAAGGAAGCAAAAATATTAAGATTTTAATATAATGGAAACTTTTTTTTGTAAGTGCGCAGGGAAATTAAATAATGTTGGAATTCCTGTGGCCTTTAACCAAGTTCCTCCAAACTTTGTTCTATCAAAGCAATCTGGTGAAAAATGTTTTGAACACAGCTTTGAATATTTTGTTACATTAAAGTTTTCACATCGCAGTTGTACTTCCCATTGTTTTTGCCTTTCTGGATCTTTAGGGAAACTATAAATGAAAGAAAAACTTAATTGCACTAAAGTAGCAAATGAAGTATTAAATTACACACATATATGTATGGCCAGGTCATACAGGTACTGCAGAAAAATGGTAATTTTTCAGAATAATTTAAGAATTGTTTAAGTACATGCTGAAAAATATGAAATTTTAAAGGTGTAGTGATTTTTAATTGGAAGGAAATGTAAATATACATACAACTAGAGTCAAAACAATAATGTAATTGTATGTATATGGGAAGTGGCATTTGCCCTTCCCCCTTAACTTTTTATTACATGAGAAGTCTTATTTAGTAATTCTGCATTTGAATGGAAACCAAAAGGATCCTTAGAGTTCTTGGACCATCTTAAAGTTCTCTTAAAATTCTTTTACAAATAAATGCACATACATTCAAAAACAGAATTTGTAATACATCATCTTATGAAACAAATTTACAGGTCAAAGGGTGCTTTCCGGAGAACAGAGGGTCAAGTGCAAATTTAAAAGAAAATTTGAGTCACTCTCAAGTTAGATTGTTGATGATGGTAGATGGGAAAAAATTTCTGCTCAAGGCAATGTTGATCAAAGTTAATTTGATTTTGCCATCAACAATTCTTTCTTCATAAAAAAATCTTATTAACAAAGTCAATTGCATTTCACTGCATCTAGGTTAAACTTCTAAAATGAGCACTACCTGCCATTTCTTGACATTATATTACTGGAACAAAATAACGCAATCTTAATTACTGATTTTCACACTCATGTGTATGTCATGGGGGGGGATCAATATATCTTAACACAAAATATTTTATATTGAATATGTATCAAAAGATGACAAACTTCACCTCAGTATTTATCATTAGGATTAAACAAAACAAACTTTCTTATACAATATGGCTGAAACTTTGAAACCAATTCAACAGAGATAATAAAATAACAAAAATACTGAAACTAAAATAATAAATCATGCAGTTTTAACTTACCTATGAAAGGTTACAGGTCCTCCTCTTACAAAACTTTCTTTACATCCATAGGTGCTG
Organism: Stegodyphus mimosarum; assembly: GCA_000611955.2. NCBI lineage: Eukaryota > Metazoa > Arthropoda > Arachnida > Araneae > Eresidae > Stegodyphus > Stegodyphus mimosarum. Next base: position 12,688 of record KK113311.1, on the reverse strand, counting down.
CAGCATAACCATTTTTTTCTTAAATTCTATGTTACAAAGCAGAGCAGTCGTCTTTTGTTCCGTAGAAATGAATGTAAAGTATTTTCGGACTTTCGGAATTCGACCAGCAGTCACGGGACACCAATGCTGAAACCGGTTAGAGGTTGCAGATACGCTCTCTACCAGTATATATCTCATTGGACCACACAAGGCACGCATTGTCTAAGGGTTCTTCATCAATTGCCAGATTGAATTGCTTCCCTGGCCAGCTTGCTCTTCTGATCTTTCGCCGATAGAAAACATGTGGCCCATGGTTGCTGAACGATTGACCCAGATCACATCCCAAGCTGCCACACCAGATCAACGTTGGAAACGTTCGGAAGCTGCGTGGTCTGCTGTACCCCAAGAACAGATCCAAAGTCTCTTTGAATTAATGCTGAGGCGTGTGGCAGCGGTGATCTCCAACAATGACGGCTACTCTGACTACTGATTCTGGAAGGAACCACACTTCACAGAAGTCTATAAATTTAATCATTTGATACTTGGTCAACATTTATCTACTAAATAAATTTTGTTGTGATAACTCTTGTCTTTCTTGGTGTTGCAATCTGGGTGGCCAAGTGTATTATAGTCAGAGTAGGAATTAAAAAAAAAATTAAAAGCTTTCCAAAATTTATATTACGCCCAAAGCCAAAGAGAAGTTGTTTGCATTTACACAGAAATACACTTTCGAGAGCATTTGGGCTAAAAATATTTAAAACAGCCTACCTTTAGAATTTCCAACACACACTCTCGTATGCTGGAGATAAAAATGCTTTTTCCTGTACAGTGTTGCCATTGCTTACTTTGAAATCGTAGCACTTGTTAATCAAAAATTCATTAACGTTTTATAAAGTATGAAATACAAAATGAGACAAATTCTAAATTTGGGCTTCCAGGTATCCTTACTCAGGTGAAGGACTATCTTATTCAAAATTTGATGACACTAAGTATCATTGTTTTATCACAATACAAAAAACATGCATAAATTCATGCAAATTCTTCATTATATAATTTTTTCCAATAAAATAAAGGGCAATAATATTTGGTGGCAACAGTTTGAAAAGTGGTTCAGACTTTTATAGTGATTCAAAGCAAAATCCAAATTTGAGACTTAATACCTTGCTTTGCTAATGCTACTCAGGGCTAATAATAATGAAAAATGCGACGAATGGGAATCTAAACAGTACTAGTAGTTTCGATTATAACTGATGAGTTAATTTTTGTATTTTTTTGTGCCTAACTAATAATTACAGTGGTAAAAATACAAACCTATCCTTTTATTATTAAAATGATATAACATCTGCTTTCTGAACAAATGACAGATAAATAATATAATGGCTCACTCATATGAAACAATCACATTTTTCAAATAGACTAACAATTTTATAATTTTTGACATCAAACAACGAGGACGGCACTTTCGAATAACTGAATTGTGATGACTTCCACGCTCTGGCAAAGAACCAAAACAAAGCTAACAGAGAGCTCCTAAAGTTTTCATTTAGATGTGAAATGTTGGATTTGTCCCTTGATGTCCTGACTGGGCTGTTATGCTGCTTGGCATTAACTAGAATTGAACAACTCATAGCTATGATGGAGTAAATATCTCAATGAACTCACACCTATTTGTTTACTTTTTGAAAATAAAATTTTACCCCTTCCCCACAAACATACAAACTTATTTCTTGAAATCTGACATAATACACCGATGGAAGAAATTATCAATTGACAGTCTGACCCCGAAATTTCATATTGTAATTCATACAACCTCAAATTTTTCAGTTTTAATAAACAAACATTCATGGTGTTTCTTTCCCCTTTAGTGCCATATTACAGTAACTCATCCTTTGTAATCCTGTTAAATTGTCAGCAGAAAAAAGAGTTACTGTTATCAGTAAAATAATATGCACATTTCAAATGTATTTATTAAATATTTTAAGCTTTGAAAAAAAAATTACTAACAAATTACTCTAAAAAATTACACTCATGAATGTGTTACATGTAAAGCAAGTGTGAAAATTCAAGTACACAATTAAAGTGCTAGAAAAAAAAGAAATATACCTAGCTATGCTAGGAAATAAGTTTTAAACTTTGTTAAAAAATATAAATCAGGCTGTTTTAAAAAAAATAATATAGGTCAGGAAGTGCATAAATAGATATGATAGTTCTTGTATGAGAAAGTGCAATCCACATAAGTCTGCTCATGAGATATTAGGAACTGAAAAATCACTCAATTAAGAATTGAAAGTACAACTTGCAAACACCACTTCACTAGGCCTGTCCTGTATTTTGTGACAAATAATAAGTACACTAAGTATTAGACAATTCAAAATTAACTACAAGTAATTCAACGCCTTCTTTACTTGCTACTTGGCAGGGGGGATTAGCTAACGTCCTCTAAAATTCATTTCTCTTCTAGGTAACTGTCTATGATGCTTAGCATTTACTTCGCATAAAACAGAAAAAATATATGTGATAAACATGTTGATTGGTATTTTTATAAAAGGATATACATATTATAATTTTAAGTTATTTTCACAAAAATGTCAGCATGAGTGGAAATGCCTTTGTTTGCTTCATGTAAGGAAAATTTTCTATACAACTAATGAAGAGTATGAAAATTTTAAGAAAGAATTGACACTTTATCTTATAAATACAAATTATTTATTCCAATGACATGTTTTATATTAAAAAAAATAGAATATATAAATAATTCTGTATGAAGAAGAAAACATTTGAATATTTAAATTGCAAAACATCACGGATGATAATGCCTGTAAGATATTATTCAACCCCAGATCTTTTAAAAAAATTCAATTTATGATTTGCTTAAAAGAATAATGGCCTTTGCTACAACAGCTCTCGGATTTTATCTTGAAATTTTTCTTATTTTATCAGCACTGTCACCGACTTCTGTTCTTGAAGTAACTTCCGTGATTTTTGCAAATTTTTACTATATATATATATATATAATTGTAACATAGCCTTGTTTGAAACAGAAATAAGGACTAGAATAAAATTTTCTTTTAACTTTTGAAATTTTATTTGAATTTTAAAAACAATACACAATGTAAATCCAATAACTAATGTCAGGAAATCATCCAAATTGGTATACAAAATAAAACACACTCTTAAACAAATGTTTTAATAAATTCTTAGCCCTTGCAATACATTAAAATTCTGCATTAAAAGTGAAACTTCTGAATAACTAAAATTTATTAAGGTTCACTGAAAAGGATAAAATTATGCACTTAAAGGACACTTAGTGAGACGACACAAATCTGGGTGGGAATTAAGCAAGATATGCAGAAAAAGAATAAAGGCTGAATCAGGACACTTAAGAAACACTAATCAACACTATTTCAAAGACTGCTAGAGTTGCATTTAATTTAAAATTTTTTTTAATTTGTTCAAATATTTTCATTTATTCAAATTATATTGGATATCAAACATTCTAACTGTATTTATTAAATATCATGGATAAGGCACAATCGCATTTTTAGTATTATGATATATTGTACTTTCTGGGAGTCTGTTTTCTACTGTTGATCGAATCACCCACTTCTGGTATATTTCCGAATATACACAGAACAAGAGATAAGACACTTTCGCACATACCACACATGTGTTTCAGTGTACATTTTATGGTCATTTCACTAATTGCTTTATTTTTTTACATTTATGAGCTGAATATTACTTATGAGACACAAAGATCGCCAAACAAAGCTTTTTCATCAAAGTTAACAATGAGTTTAGCAACATTTCTTGATGATATGGACAGGCAGAAAGCAAATGATACTGAAAGCTAAATTTTTGATAATTAAAAGCTAAATTTAAGTATAATCACCTTTGACTTTTGCAGCAAGTTACCTAAAACAAGAATAAGAAACGACTGTCTGTTTGAGAATCTTTCTGCTTTGCATCTTATGAAACAGGATGTTGGTACAGTTTTGCATCATTTAAAATTTGAGGTAAACTTTCATCTCTCGTATTCAGAGTTATGTCCCACATTACAAATGTTTCACTTCCCATGTTTACATCAGCCTGATGCAATTTCCATTCAAAAGCCGCCATTCAGTTTCAGTTTGAAATCAGTCCTAAAAAATTAAAAATGTCTTGTTGATGCTTGTGCCTTAACTCCTCCAATAATCATTATTTGACATGTTATTTTAACTGAAATTAGTTTCTGAACTGGTTAAAATAATGAAGTTCATAATTCACATTGAATCATTTGTATTTGTGTCGTTAATTTTATTTCACACAAAACACTGAATACACTGCCTTCCAAAAGTTACAGGGCACCATATTTTTCAAAGCTCACCATTACAAAAAAGTCAGACACATTTAAATTCACAGTTCATATGCATGACAATAACAAAGTTTAACTAAATATATGCAAAAACAATAGCTATCACTTTTGTTTTACAGAAATGAATACTTCTAGAGGAGTAGGAAAAAATCACGCAAAGTTTGTAATTTTTGTTCACGAGTGTTGATCTTCAGTTGTTATTACAGTTTCGTGGACAATTTCCAGGAGAATCTATCAATTCCAGAAGTCATTTGCCCAATTCGTTGAGATGGCAAGTGATCAGATGGATGGAAATGGGGATGACACAACCTGATGCTGCTGCATGTCTCAATGTCTCTCATAGTGTGGTCCACCGAGTTTGGGATTAGTCTGAATCCGAGGATTGTGTGTCTAGAAGACATGTTCCAGGCTGACCTAGATTTACAACACCTGTGGGAGACTGTTATACAGCCATTTTAGCCCGAAAGAGGAATAACATTACTGTGCCTCAACAACAACTCATGGCAGATCATTTAGTGGCAATAGGAACAAGAATCTCAGCTGCTACAGTGCGCAGATGTCTGAGCAAGAAAAGTCTGTATGCAAGATGACCAGTTGTTTGTGTCCCTTTCACCCGAGGACACAAAGATGCACGTTTATGTTGGACAAGAGAACAAGTCTCCTGGAGCAGTCAACAACATCTGTTCTCTTCACAGACAAGTGGAGGTTCACATTGGAGAGTGATTCAGGTAATAGTCAGCTGTTCTGGAGAGAACAATGCAACAGATACAATCAATCCTATATTGTGGAAAGACACAGTTAACAGAGATGGTGGCATAATGGTCTGGCCTCGGATCTCTCGCGGTGTTCGCATTGACCAACTTGTGTTCCATGAAGGAACTTTGACCAGTGTGAGATATCAAGTCAGGATGCTAGATCAATATGTTCACCCATATACTGCTGCTATTTGTCCTAGATTTCTTCTAATGGACGACAATGCATGACCGCACCGAGTTCGGAGTGCTGAAGAATAACTTGAGAGTCATGGTATAGAACAGTCAGGTCAATCCCCAGACCTGAATGCGATACAGTACTTTGGGACTACCTTGGCAGACAGGTGGCTGCTTTATAACTCCTCGTCCAAGGTCGTTAAATGAGCTTCAACAAGGAGTACTCCGTGCAAGGTCATTGCTTCCCATTTCGTTGAATTATAACTGACAACATGGAACGTCGCTGCTGGCAATGTATTGCAGCTAGGAGTCGAGACAATCCTTATTAAAACCCATTTCTATAATGTTGCCACCCCATTTTTTCTCAAAAAACTTAAATATACTGTTTCTCAAAGACCAGATTTCTCTGCCAAGAGTGCAATTTCTTTGTTGTAATTCATGTTTGCGTTGAACTTTAGAAACATTCGATGTCACATTCATTAAAGAACTGTTTAGTGAACACGTCCTGTAAATTTCTTGCTTCTATGTTGCTTCATATTCAAATTAATGCTGTTCCTTAACTTTTGGAAGGCAGTGTAATTAAATGTTGTTAAAAATATTTATACTTCATTCAGATACAAAAAAGTATTGTTTCATTCATCTAACACAACTGTATAAGTGCTCTGCTATATATCCGACACTTTCCGACTATCCACAAACCCCGCCAAAAAGCTCTGACAGAGTATGGGCTGCTTTTTTAATTATGCATCGTATCGCCGAAAAGCATTTAGTTGTTGACATACATATATGTGTAGCATCCTCTCAAACAACTTTCAACCTCTCCAATCATTTCCTATGAGAATTTCAGTGTTTAAGCAAAACAGTGCATCATACACTGTAGTTTTCTCATCTTCAGTGAATTCTCAGTTTAGCTTTCTGCACACACATACAGTATACTATGGCTCGCTCAAAGACATCATAAGCCACATCTTTCCTCCTTGTTTTAGGGTTTTTTAGTCCCAAGTTTGTGGAATTCTCCAAAATTTTTTATATTAACAAAAAGATATCACTATAATGCCAGAATCACATGGACTGGAAAAACACCAGTGCTGGAAGGACAGAAGTATGAATGTCTTTAGAAAAGAAAGAATGTCAGAAATAGGTAGCCCTGGTGGTTTGGCTTGGTTTAGTTTATTATGATAAAGCGGACTTCGGCTATCTGCATAAGGACAGCAATGCCTTCTTGGAGGATTTTCTAAGGGAAACTGGTTCGTAATACATCTTACACAGGTGAAAACCTAAAAACACCTAGAATCTAACTCACATCAAAACTAACAGTGTTCAACAATTTTATAACTTAGTTGCTGGTGGGCCAGTAGTAAAATATGCATCAGTGACAGAGATAGAGATGTGAAGATATCCAAATAAATGTTGCTTACCAAATTCACCAGGCATGAAAGTGCAAGTTGGCAAAAAAAGCTGAACAACGCGCGGACACAAAATTACACAAAAACTAAATGCGTAAAAAAGTATTAAGCATATGCATATAATTAAACTAAAATAATACTTGTACTTACTATTTTGCTATTAATTTTATCTTCCACTTGTTAAAAAAAGTAAATCACCAAGAGATTGTAATGAATTAACCTTCTTTAAGATGCTCTTTATGTAACTTAATACAGTTGATAATGTTGATAATGAACGATGTACACAACACACTAATATACATATTTATGTTATATATTACTGCCTATTTTCAGGCAATGACAAATTTTAGAGATAAAATATATATATACCCCCCCACACACACACACGCATTTGCCGGTCGTGATTCTCAACGGTTCTGCATCGATCTCAGAAACAGCCCGGGTGACGTTAAAAAAAGTGGAATTCCGCGAAAACACGGAAAACTTTCATGCCTGATTCACCAACAAGTTTGTGAATGCTCTTCAAGTTCACCATTAATTTCATGACTTTTCAGTCAGGGTGCAAATAATCAGAAAGTATGTATAGTTTATGCAGATGTATGTTTGTATATTTACATATATGTAGCATTTCAAATACAAAAGGCATGATTATTTTGTCATAAAGTTATTGCATAATAAAACAATGTCACTGGAAATAGTAATGAAACAATATTTCAGTAAACACCAATGAAACTACTACAGCAATTCTAAAGCATATAGCAATGAAAATTATGTTAATATTTTTGAATAATGATACTTAAAATAAATTTTTTCTGTAGATCTTCACTAAGTATTTTCACATTAAAAATGTTAAGATATTATTGTTATTTCAGCGAACATTTGGATCAATTGTATCTAAATTTGTGTATATAAATTCCACAGCACAGAATTAGTCTACATTCCATACATCTTTTCAATTTTATTTATGAGAATATTATGAAAAATGGGTACTTTTCTGTTATTGTGACCATATTCAGAAATATTTTTGTGTATGCATCAAGCATATACACGTACATAACTGAAAAGTACCAAAAAATGCATTATATATGAGTAATACTACACTTGTGCAAGAAATTTTGTTGTTAATGACTAACCATTAAAATAGCTATGTTTGATTTACTGAAAATTTAATAAAAACCTGATACTACTTAATTATAAATTATCTTTTGCTGAGTCATATGAAGCTGCATTTACAGAATTCATCCATTATTTGCTTTATATATACATATATTAATTAGCATTTGTTTCTAACAGGAAGAACCTTTTTACATAAGACCAAGTATAACTATTAACCAAGTAAAACTATAAGAAAATACCAATACCACCAAGTAAATAAGTAGAACTATCAGAAAACATTTATGGTTATAATTTTAAAAAACTAAGTTATGGACTGTATTCATAAATGTATATATGTATGTATGTGTATGTACATATGCATGTCTGCATGTATATACACACATATATGCACATACATATATATATACATGTGCATCGATACACAGATTTCTGCATAAATTCCATGTAACAGAAGAATATAAAATAAAATACAGCAATGTTAGCTGAGAGAATTCCATGCTGCAGTGGACACACAGTTTGAAACTGACCTTTTCAATTTATAACACTGCATGCATAACCTTGACAAAGCAATATAACATTTCTGGATATTCTCAAGATTTAAGATACAATTTTTTGGGAGATTTGCTTTCAATGAGAAAGCAAAAAAAGATATAGAATTAATAAATAGATAAAAATCTTAAAAGATCTGAATTATTGGTTAAATCTGAATTGATGGAACTAAGGGTTCACTTTGATTGGGAACGTTTCTTAGGGTTGTCTGCATTTTTATGCAGTTGCACTGCTATAAAGTTTTAATACCATTGCTCTAAACCTTTCCAACAAGCCATAACATGCTGCTTAAACCATTCTTTAAAAAAAAAAAATTTAAACCTCCAGTGGTAAGGAGTATCTCATAAAACAATATGCTTCACATCTTTGTACTGTTTAAAAAATGCTGTGCAAGCTGGAGGAAATACAAATCCATACATTTCAATTCTAAATAAACGGGGGGGGGGGG
>KK113309.1:10851-26423 GCA_000611955.2 Stegodyphus mimosarum | reverse complement strand
AGCCTCTGTATTACATATATACACACAGTTACTGCTACAGCAGTTCCATATACAAAATTTCAATGTTCTGTAGAATGGTGAAAGTATGTATATATAAAGTATGTACCGGTTTGTATATATACAAAATTTCACAGGTCTGCAGCTAATTATTTTTGAGTTAATGTGACATAAATACATACGACATACAGACGTCACGAAAAAAAATCCCTTTTGAGTATATTTTAAATCCATTTTACAATCCGTTTTGGAAAAAAAGGAATTCTTTATTTTGTCCGTACGTACAGACGTCATGCAAAAAAAATTGTCCAAATTGATTCATGAATGATCAAAATGAATATTTACATTCAAATATGATACCCGAAATTCTTCGCGATTACAATATATCCTTCCCCTCCCCCGTTCAAAAAAGTAAAAATGATGATTGCCTTTTATTCTTTTTATTAAACATGAAAAAATTCAAAAATCATATAGTTTTTATTAACTTTCTTTTAAGTCACTGAGATTATCATTTAAGTTTAAAATTATTTCTAAACTTTTATTTTAATTTTGAGTTTACTAATTTTATGAATTAGAATTTTGTGATAGATTCTATAATACTTTAGATATGTTCGATTACATTTTAACTCTTTCGTACGTACATATCGATTCGGTTTTTTTAATTGATAGAAGCAGCAAAGATTATAACTTGCTTACAGTTAATTCTTTAATGTTAAAGAATTAGAAAGGGGATTTTATTCTTTTTTTCACATCACTAACTCAGTGCTTCTCACATTTCTTAGAATTTTTAATACAGCATAAGAGGTTTAAGCACTTCAATTTCTGTATATAGGAGCAATGAAAATGTTTCGGCATAAAACCAGTAAAGCTGAGGCATTGTTAGCAAATCTTATTTCAATCAGTCATTTGTGATCAGCTGCTCTTTGAAGAAAAATTTTTACATAAGAATTAAAATAACTATTCCCTCATTACTATCATACATTAAAGGAATAATTTTGTTAAGACAATGATTTCGCCCAACTACACAACTAGGAATCAGTAACTATCTGTATATTAACATCTCTGAATAGCATAATTAGTAAAATTGAGATTATTGGGAAAGAAACAAACGTTTCAAGTACAATTCTTAATCAGATAATTAATAATTTAACAAATTACCGTTACTTGAGAAATTTCAGCTTTGATAAATACGTAACTGCACACACTGCATGAATTTTCAATGACATGAAAAAGTTATTTTTCTCATTATTAATTATATAATATTCATAACTTTCAAAAAAGGGGAAAGATTGCTTACCTATTCCAACCCCACCCCCGGGATCGACGCAGAGTACTATGCGAAGCCACTGGCTAGGATCTGTACCTAGGCAGTCTCGGCCACGGGGGTATAAAATTTATGAACTTGGCAGTTCCCGATGGTCCATGGGGTAAGTCTATACTTGCTCTTCATGGGCCGGCTGGTGTTAGTCCCCTCCACCAGGGTATTGGTAGCCAAATAGCAAACTGGACCATTGAGAGTTTGGTCACTGCTGTCCTTGGTATTCCATGTAAAGCTTAAGGAGAGGGGCATCCCGTGTAGTGCTGGCAGGTAGTCTCAATCAACGGCCAGTAATCGCTCCAAGTTGTCATCTCCCACCCGGCCGTGGTCTCTGACCTCTGGGACGGTGGTCTTAGATGGCCGGTTTAGCGGTGGGTAGATTGAGTTCGTTAAAATGGCTGAGGTTCTCGCAGGTGTGGGACTCCGGGACTCGGCGGTGTGTTTTTCCATCCTTCATGGGTGGCTGACTCATGCTCTGTATCAGTCCCTGTAGTGTCATTAAGTTGACGGAGCAGGTATACAGTGAGTTAGTTACCTATTCCAAAACAAAAATGCACCGGGTAGAATTCACTTGCAATTAATTCAAAATTACAAATATAGACTTTCTTAGAGGACTCTCATAAAACAGTTTTTGGATTTTTTTTAATTGCTTTTATTCAGGACGTCCCATATTAAATTGTTTATAGTGACTCAATTCAAATTAAAACATTATTTTTGTAACACACAACTAAATTTTTAAGAAGACGTTCGAAGATGTTAATCATTACTGCTCACTTTCTCAGTCTCGGGTCAAGTTGGCTGCACCCCTCCTGGTTTCTCCCTGAGGTTGATTGCTCCTCCTATGGTCATTCTCGCAATTGCGTCCCTTCTATTTCTCCACACGCCTTTGTTCTTAAATAGGTAAAAAGAGTCTTGCTACATATAGATGTTTACTTTATGTGAAAAAAGAATAGAAGCTTTATAACGGGAAAGAATTTGTTAAGAATAAATACGTCTATAATTGAAAAATGAATAACTATCATTTTAAAATTTTAGAACTTGAATCTATATTATTATATGATGAATCCAGAAAAAACAAAGAAAATTTTCGCATTCCTGTCCGAGGACATCAGTGATACCCTTTAGTATTAATATTGCACTTTTTTTTTCATTATGATTAAAAGTATAATGCATTTGTTTTTGATAAACGTATTAGAACTATAGTGTAGAACAAAGGTTTCTAGCGGGGTCGGTATAGACCCCCTGGTTGTCGATAAAATTTTAAAGGAGGTCAATAACGATCAAGGCATAGAATGGGAGTCGATGGCCGAATTTGCACAGGCTATTGATCGGCACGATAAAGATCCCAATGATTACGAAACTTTATTGATAAAATTGATATTTAATTAGCTATCCATATAATTAGGCTTGCCAGATTTCTGAAATGTTCAACCGGGACACCTGAATGCCCCGTCCCAGCTTCGCGGGTATTCAAGGGTACACACGCTTTGCGGATTTTTAGAGTGCTTTAGAGGGTAGTTTATTTTCAATGCTATGAATAAATGGTTATTGATTAGGAACCTAAACGAGGGATAATAATAAATGACATATAAATTAAAACATTATATTTCTTACATGTTAATATTTATAAATAGGCTTGCCAGACGTCCTATATACAAAATTTTAACGTTCTGAGGATTCAAAATTCTACTCGTTTTTGAGTTATGCGAGATACATACATACATACGTACGTAGGTACGTACGTATTACAATTTACTTAATATGTATTACGTACGTACGTAGGTACGTACGCACGCACAGACGTCATGACAAATTCTTTTCAGAATCCATTTTAAATCAGTTTTATAATTTTTGGGGGAAAAAAGGTCTTTTATTTATAAGGTATTTCTTATGCCTTCTTCGCATGCCTTCGTGGTGTAGTGGTCTGCATGCTCGACGCGTAACCGAGAGGTCCGTGGTTCGATTCCCGGCGAAGGCGTTGCTTATTTTTCACCTCTCTTGTTGCTTCGTAATAGCCTAATGTCTCTACACTGGCGCCCGAACTAAAAGAGGTGGTGGATGATGATTCCCCACCACCGGGATTTGGCGAGTGGGTCCCCAAAACCCCAGTCGCCCTTTAAAAGGGGGAGTATATAAGGTATTTCTCCAGCTTTCTTCGCATGCCTTCGTGGTGTAGTGGTCTGGATGCTCAACGCGTAACTGAGAGGTCGGTGGTTCGATTCCCGGCGAAGGCGTTGCTCATTTTTCATGACTCCTGCTTCGAAAAAATCCTAATGTCTCTACATATTCTGTCCTTACGTACAGATGTCCCGCAAAAACATCGTTAAATTCAATTCGATGGCGGACAAAATGGATATTTTCGTTGAAATATGATATCGGAAATTTGTCGCGATTACAATACTTCCTTTATACTTCGTATAAGAAAGTAAAAAAAGCTGTGAAAGGCATGGTTTTTCGGTACCTAAAGAAACGATAGCTAATATTATCGATAAGAAAGGAAAAGAACATCAAAGTTTGGCTTCAAGAAGAAATATTGTTCAAAATACGTAGCCAAGGAAAGAAACGGAATGTTTCGAATGTTGCAAGGAAAAGAAATTTAATGTTAAAAGAAAATCTTCGAAGTCAAAAGACAGTTGAATAATCATTAAAATGCTGAATATCAATTGTAAACAAAGTGATTAACGCTGATTTGAATCTTAGAAAGGCGAAAAAACTCAATGTGCGTCGTCTTTTTCCACGACATATCGCCGAAAGCAGAACGCGGTGCAGAATTCTCAAAGAGAAACTATTATTCCTATAAAAATGGAAAAATGTTGTCGCAATCGATGAATCTTAGGTTTATTTAAATGACCACAATAAAAGGACATCCATTTATTATCATCAAAGAGGAAAACAAGAAGTTTTAGAATATGGTTCAAAGAATCTAAAGAAAGTTTTCTTAAACGGATTTATGAATGTTGTTGGTTTTTGATATAACGACAAAAAATCTTAAAGAGAGTGCAGAAACTGCTGCGATCAACTCCACATATTATCAGGAACATATTTTATACTCAATTTTCATATATGAAATATCAAGACAAATCAAACAGCAACACGTTGTTAATTTCCCGAAAAAAAAATGAAACAAAAACTGGGACTCAAGGCCATACTTTCATATCCCTGCTGAATCTCCTGATGGTCATGGAATTTTGTGCTTTTGGACTTTTAAAAAACGGATTGTTCGACTTTGGAAGGTTGTTCAAGAGGAATGGGAAAAAAATACTTCTTCGGATACCAGAATGGAAATTACGGTGTAGAATAAAGATTATCAAATGAAACATTTAAAAAACAAACATTTTAGGTAAAATATATATTTCTGTAAATACAATGAAAATCGTCTAAAAAACGTGCCAGCAGCCTCTGGATTTCATAAATCCATTTTCTGAAATATATCCCAAATCGGAACTCCGCAGTAAAATGCAAGATTGTCCCAAAAGTCAGGAACGTCTGGTCAGTTTACTTTGTGTTATCTTTTATCCTTGTAACTCTGAAAGAATGGAATTCTATTATACCGGTAGAGATTTATTTAATAGATATTAATATTCATATGATAAGAATATTATTTATTTAACAAATATTAGTATTAATATAGAAAAAAAAGCTAAAATATTCTGATTACTTTCTAAAAGAGCAAAAACGTGTTCTAAAATATTGTCAAATCTTCTCCAAAATCTTACTATTTCTTTGCGGTTTAATATGAATTTTTAACTTCGTATGAATCTATAATGGGGACTAATGATTAAGTAATTTAATATATTAGTAGTCTTAATATTCATCACTAGGGATAATGTTTATTTATTAACTGATGAATTTCCAAGAATTAAATGGCCGATGTTTTTTTAAAATGGCTATATTATAAATTACTCCTTTCATTACATTAATCAGTTAAATCGTGATCTCAAAATCATTTAAAAGAATGCATTACAAAAGTTTTAAACATTTTATTAGCCCAAAAGGGCTATTAATTTCGTTTTGGAATTTTGCGTTGTTCACTTTTCAAATTGTTGTCACCAAATATTATCGCCTGTATTATATTTAAAGAAATTAAATAATGAAGAATCTGCCTAAATGTTATATATGTTTCTTGCACTGTGATCAAAGAACGCTACCTAGAGCCATCCAATTTTGAATAAGGTACATTTCCATTCGAATATGAGCCTCTGGAAACCGAAATTTGGAATTTGTTTCGTTATCTATATCATATTTTGTAAACCTTTAACGAATTTTTTATTAACAAACTCCACGATTTAAAAGCAAGCACTGTAAGGGGAAAAAAAAGACATTTTTAGCTCCAGCGTGCGAGATATGATTCAAAAGCGAAGAACATGATATTTAATAAATTAATAAAGGTAACACACAAAACGTTATAAAAACGCCTCTTTACTAAGCCAGTTTATACTGTTGCGTTATACGGGTTCGTGGATTTGAGAGTATCCGATGAAAACACGATGCAGAACAATAAAAAGCACAATTTATTTACAAGAATCACTATTTACAGCACAGTTCCAAAATTACCTTTTAAAGCGTCGAAAATCTACTATAAATACGCTGAAACAATCAGCAATACAGCTTCAGGCTGTAACTGTAAAGGTAGTTTCACAGTAACACTAAACTTATAATAAACACCGTGGAACAATCACCAATACATTGTCAAGCTATACTGTAAAGGTAGCTTCACGGCAAAGCACTATCCCGATCGCTTTCCGTTCTCGCGTAGCTTAGCACTCACAGTAAGCAGCTATTCTCACAATGCCGGCTCTCAGAAACGCAGGGGTTTATATAGCTCTTCCTTAGGTTCCACACGTTTCGAGAAATATCTCGACAGGAAGTAATTCTAGAAGCTTCCGGATTGGACCATGGGATATCGCCGATTTGGTCGCAAATGGGCGATAAAGTCACCAATCTGGCAATCCTCCCATACACTATTTTATGGCAACCCTAGTGCTATGCCGGAAAGCTTACATACAGGCGCAACCGCCGAATTTTTCGCAACAATACTGAGTATATTTAACTCGTGTAGTCTTCGGATACTCTTTCTCGTTTTAACTTGAAATTGACTATTGTGTTTGATTGCATAATCTCGATCTGTGGTTGATTTTGACACCACAAGTTGCATTTTAGTTCTACATTCCGTTTAAGATACTAGATACAGTCCTTAAGAACATTCGTTTCTTACTTTTGATTCAGACTGATTTAAATATTAAAAATGCATTTAATTCACGATCTATCTAATTAAAAATATTCAGTATTTTTAAAGAATGACGTTATATATTTTTTACTATTTACTTCCTATTTCGTAAAACTTTAACGAATTTTTGATTCAGAAACTCAACGATTTCAAAGCGAGCAGTGGCAACACTGTATGGAAAAAAAAATATCTCCAGCGCGCGAGACGGTCATAGAAATTTTAAAGATATGCTGTTTTTAAATATTTTGTTAATTTTTTAAGAGCCTTTTTTGAAATTTTAGAAGAAAGACATTAATTATCTCCAGCGCGCGGGATATGGTTCAAGTGCAAACAGTGATTTGTTTATGCACTGCGCTGCGCGTAATGCATTATTACAATATAATATTACTTAATTTTTTGATATTTTAACCCATTCATAAGATGAACATTTTGGTAAAATCTGTATTAGCAGCTATACATTTTGCAAGGCATATTAATAATCAAAGTCACTGTTCCAAATTATCGGAAGATAATCCAGTAAATGTCCGGAATTTGCCGTTAAATTGTACCGTTTCCTATTAACAATTCAGCAATGAATAAACGTCGTTCAGAAATTCGCTGCCCCATCCCCCTCATCAGTAGCCCCTCTTAACAAAAATCATACCCGCTTCATTTTCTCTTCTCCCCCTTCGTCTTTATCGGTACTTTTACTAAGGTTTGGCTGAATTTTTCCCGATGAATCCTCTTTTCAAAAGCTATTCTTGAGAGGGTCATTTGTAGAGGTTGGCCAGTTGCTAGTTGCGTTATTCAAATTTCAGAATGCTGCACATGCGATTTTCAATCGTATATGATTATTCTGTATCTGTTGTTCTCTTGATATTTTCATTCACCTCCTTAAAACGTTGTAGAGACATTAGTTTATTTTGAAGCAGGAGATGTGAAAAATGAGCAATGCCTTCGCCAGGACTCGAACCTCGGACCTCTCGAATACGCGCTGAGTGTGCTGACCATTACACCACGAAGGGATGCTAAGCAGGTAGGAGAAATACCTTATAACATAATCATCAATGTGTCGGAACCAAACGTGTTTATCCAGCTGTAAGCATATTCGAAAGTAGATCATATACCGGGCGGCCATAATTAAACTGACAGTGCTCACAGTGTTCTGTAGCGCGATCTAATTGCGAGAATGGCGCCACATTTTGTAGGAAGATTAAACAAGACGGGGGACGAAGGATTACGCGAAAAAACAAATTAGTTCCAAAAGTCACCGCTAGGGAAATATTTGGCGCTGTGTAATAGAAAATAGAGTGTTAATAAACGCAAATCAATATGAAAATTACCTTTTATTTTGCATTCAAATGAGGTTCAATGTGGCTGCCGTTGTTGTGGACCACATATTGCATTCTGTGCACAGTATGCACGACAGCAGAAAGTAACATGTCTGCAGGAATCTCCCGTACAGTCCGTGATATGTTATCGTTCAACGTAGCTAAGTCCTCGACCACTCCTTGATAGACCTTGGACTTAAAGTAACCCCATAGTCAGAAGTCGCATGGAGTAAGATCAGGCGACCGAGGTGGCCATGCAATTGTAAAGTAGCGACTAATGACTCTTTCTGTTGTGAATTTCTGTCGTAGCATCTGTTGCACTCGTACAGCAACGTGTGGAGGGGCTCCGTCTTGCATGAAAATGATTTTCCCCAGGCATTGTCTTTGCTGAAGTGCCGGAATGACAAAGCTGTTCAACATGTGACGATATTTCTCTCCGGTAACAGAACAGGTTTCCGGTCCTGTCAGGGTAATGTTCTCATAGAAGAATGGACCTACGATAAATTCCGCTGTGAACCCACACCAAACAGTTACCTTTGGTGAATGTAAGGGAATTGCTGTGACTGCATGTGGTGATTTGTCATCCCAAATTTTACGCTTTTTTAAAAGTGTTGCCATATTGCACTTGAACTAAATCAGAAAATGTGCATAATAAAAGGTAATTTTATTCCGTATTAATTTGCATTTGTTAACACTCTATTTTCTATGACACAGCGCCAAATATTCCCCTAGCGGTGACTTTTGGAACTAATTCGTTTTTTCGCGGAATCCTTCGTCCCCCGTCTTGTTTAATCTTCCTACAAAATGTGGCGTCATTCTCGCAAATAGATTGCGCTACAGAACACGGTGAGCACTGTCAGTTTAATTATGGCCACCAGGTACATTAAAAAGAAACTTAATAAATTAAATACAATAAACTATCTGCAACAGAACTTTACTGAGAAATTTTGAAAATAATGTACCGCAAGAAGGAAAACACACCGGCATTTTTAACATAGTTAAGATCGAGATTTAAGTCCAACTTACTATTCAACAGATTTTGCATTCCTAACATAGTTAAGATCGAGATACAGAAATATATCACAAAGTGCGAAAAAAAGGTTACGTCCAACTTACTCCCATTCAACAGCTTTATAACAATACTCTACCACTAGCCTGAGATTTAGAAGTAGATTTCGTCACAGAAATTTCTCCTTCCTTCCTGCATGCATTCGTGGTGTAATGGTTAAAACACTCGGCGCGTATTCGACAGGTCCAGGTTCGAGTCCCGGTATCTATTCTCATCAACAAATGATAACAAGACTGGGTTCAAATCCCGTTCTGGTTCTTTAATATGATTAATGTAATGAAATTTTCCCTTATATCAGCAACTAATTTATTTCTTTTATTCTCTCATAATAGTTTATTTCTTTATAAAGTATCTTCTCCCTCCTTTCTACATGTTTTCGTGGTGCAATAGTTAGCAGACTCGGCGCGTATTCAAAAGGTCCAGTCCCGTCGAGGGCATTGCTCATTTTTCATGGCTCCTGCTTTAAAATAACCTAATGGACTCTACAGTGGTGCCCGAACTAAAATTGGCGATTAGGTCGCGTAATCTCCAGTCGCCCTTTAAAGGAGGGAGGGAGTATATAAGGTATTTTCTTCCTCCTCTCTGCACGCCTACGTGGTCTAATTGGTTAACACACACAGCGTGTATTTGTCTATAATTTGTCTAAAGGAAATATTTTATAAATATTAGAAATCAAAAGCTAAGTCATGTCAAAGTACTAAGTGTTACCTCGTTTAAACTATTTTAATTGGCGAAAGCAGGTGTTTGTTTACCCTGTACTGCCTTTTTGAACTGCGAATGGAATGGGAAAGACAGAATGGGTGGAAAGGCAGCGGACGAAACGGCACTATTCCGAGCTAGATAAGAAACGAAAACAGACAAAACCGACACTGTGCCGTGCCACTAAACCATCGACAGAAATTCAAAGTCCTTAAGGCTCTGGCAACCATTCTTCCAGGAATTTCGTGGACAAGTCAACAACAAATAAATCACTGAAAGAGGATTGCAAAAATGAGGGGGGGGGGAGAGTCGACAACGCCTGATTGCATCATTCGGTGCTTACAGTGCACTAAGTGCTTACTCAACAACTTACGCTGGAAAAAAGGCGCCAAGCAGTCAAGTGAGCAGCCACCTGCTTCAATGCTACATTCGAATTTTATTTTGCTGGGTAGGATAAGTGGAACTGGGAGAGGGAGTTATGGGAATTGAGAGATTTGTTTATGATTGAAACAAAAAACATCTGCTCGAGCGCGGAGTTCGAACTCTCTCCAAACTCTTACTTAGTGTAGATTTCGGTGTTTACGGTATATTTCTGCTAACTCATTACGTAGGCAACTAACTGAATCATGAGGGAGAGGCGTGCGAAAGAGTATACACTCGTTTCCCACAACCAGCTGCTTAAAAGAAAAATTCTTCACAAAGGCAGTTTCGTGAATTATTCCCAAGTCTTTAATTATGAAGTTCTCTTTGAAGATCGAAACATTCGGCCATTAGCAGCTCACACTTTCATGGGTGGAGACGACAATTTCATCACTTAGCTCCTCAATTGGTAGCTTTTTATACTTCCAATCCTTTTGATCGTTGTGTAATGTTTTTAAGCTGTTTGGAAGTAGATTTTTTTTTGGGGGGGGATATGTGTAGTTTGAGGTTGTGTTGTTTGGTATGTTCAAGTGTTGCAGTGTGTTAGTAGTCTAGATTGCAGTAGTTTTGTAGTACTTGCATTTAGTTGTATTTTCGTTGTATTGAATATGGTTGCATTGTTGTATTATAGTAGAATTCTTGAATTTCTTCTTTGATGCGAGTTTTTGTATCTTGAAGCTGTTCCTCCTTTGTCTTAGGATTCTCATGGAATGCTTATCTCTCTCGTCTTGTTGAGAACTTGTCAGATGTTTTAACCTTGCACCTTTTTGGTGCTTCTCTCGTTTTCCTTTGCTCCGTTTGCTTTTCAAAGATTATTTCCACGTCCAGAATCGTATATGTCATGTGCCCTAAGGCTTGATGTCAAGAACCCGCAAAGTTGCTCTGTGCAATATTTCGGTAATATCAGTCTTAGCTTTACCAGCTGCTTGATCAAGGTTCTTCAAAGCATTAAGCTGATACACTCCAGTTTTATTTTGCCGAGTGTGGTTAAGTGAACCTAGGAGTACAAGTAGAAGAATTGTATATGATTGAAAAAAAATCTGCTCGAGCGCTGCGTATTAAATTTGTAACGAGAACTCAGTTAAAATAGGGCATTACCAACGACTTACATAAAGCATTTCGGCTAAGTCGAACAGCAATTAATGAGCCAAAATGCTGCTTTTGAGACTCGTTAGTTAAATAAGCAGTAATTGTTTTTTACACAATTATGATTTGAAATAGAAGTTATGCTACGACGCTTCAAATTAGTAGTTTTCTTCAAAATAATAAACAAAAACGAAAGAAAAGATTTTTATTTTAGACGCAGACGATAGACGATATGAATCAAAGAAAGATTTTCCAGTAGTTTTTTTTGTTGTTGTTGTTGTTGTTGCTTCTTAGAAACCTGTTTATACTGAAAAGCTCACGGAAACTAGGATGCCATGGGTTATTTGAGTAACCGTAACTCGTGCATTCTTTGTAACTTTACAGGGATTGTGCCTGTAATGGTTACAGATCTTTATTTTATAATAATAGAGCAAGTAACTATTAAACAAAACATACTTTTCCCATATAAAATCCCACAGAATACAGGGTGTTTATAAAGTGCCGGAACCATTTTGATGTTTAATAACTCATAAAATAATGAAGATATAAACAAACTTATGGCATTTATTGATGGAATAACTTATATATTTTCCTTTTCAGGTTTGAATATCTGTACTTTTCTAAATATCGTCTGCTTATTAATTGCATTTTTCTCTCTTTTGTTTTTTGGTATCTGAAAGGTATCTGAAAACCCCCATGAATACCGTGAGGCACAAAGGGATTCGATAAAGGTTAATGTGTGGTGTGGATTAATGCACGACCGAGTCATTGGGCCTTTCTTTTTTACAGAAAAGACGGTCTCATTAATCGTATACTTAGACATGTTGGAAAACTTCGTATTTCCGCAACTAGAAGAGGTTCAGCCACATGTCTTTTTGCAACAAGATGGTGCACCACCTCATTGGGGGTACCATCGCTCGTAGTTCTTTGAATGACCATTTTACAGGAAGATGGATTGGGCGAGGAGGTCCAATTCCTTGGCCACCCAGATCACCTGATATAACGCCGCTGGACTTTTTCCTTTGGGGATTTGTAAAGGACAACGTTTATAGGAGGAGAGTGTCGAACATCGATGACCTAAAAGCCAGAATTACAACCGCAATAGCCTCATGCCTCTGGCTTCCTTCTTTCTCACTTCCTTATCTCCGACAAACTGAAGACAGTTTTTAGCGATGGGCCTATGGCACAATCCTTATTGAGCCGGATAAATTACCTCACTTGGTGGTATTTCAGCAATATGATTAATCAGTCAGTCAGTCAGTCAGCAATAGCCTCTGTGGATGCCGACGTGCTTGCCGGTACCTGGCGTGAAATTGAATATCGACTCGATATTCTCCGTGCGACGAAGGGGGCACACGTGGAAGTTCATAGACAAGGGTTATGAAACTTTTTGAGTCTATCTAACCATTTAAGTTATTAATTTTAATCTATCTTTATATTTTATGAGTTATTAAACATCAAAATGAGTCCGGGATTTTATAAACACTGTGTATATATGTAAGCGCTACAAAAGACAGTTAAAAAACATCAGTTTGCGTTGTACTGGGAAATAGAGCAACTTCTGTAATGACAAAGATAAGTGAAAGATATTTTTTGCCGTTAAAACACAGAAAAAAGGCTTAAAATTGCAAATTCTTCATATTACAGCCTTATTAACCATATCCGAAAAAATACTATATTTAATCTAAGAATTTCTTTTAATTCTCAGTTAATCAAATGAATTATTAATAAAACGTAAGCACCTTGGTTAAGTTGGAAATGACACCTAACATTTCAAAGAATCATTTGTAACTCCTAGTTAATTAACGCCCACCAGCGGCCGAGCGGTAAAGACGCTGAAAACTGGTAGTTCGGTCCGAGGTTCGAATCCCGCGAACGGGCTGGCTGCATGGGCGTTTTTGTGGTTTTCCCGATGTGTAACGTGTATACGAGTCAGTTTCCCTTAGAAAGTCCTCCACGAAGGCATCCCTCCTTTTAGGCAGATAGCCCTCGTGTGCTTTGCCATAATTAAATAACCTAACCTAGTTAATTAACGGTTAAATACAAATAGTTACTTCTTTGATAACGTTTAGCAACATTCCAACACAAATTTCAAAAAGGTCCTTATGTTCATGCATTAAAAAAAAAATCTTAAAGCTTTCAGATTTTATATTACGTTCAAAGGAGCGTTCTTTTTTTTAATGTTTTGTGTGTTACATTTATTTATTAAATATCATGTTCTTTCACTTGAACCATAAAATCCAATTCAACAGAAATATCACAAAATCATTTTAAAAGAGCATATCTTTAGAATTTCTGATACACAGTCTCGCGCGCTGGAAATATGTTTTACAGTACAGTGTTGCTGTTGCCCGCTTTGAAATCGTCCAATTTGTTAATCAAAAATTCGTTAAAGTTTTACAAAATATGAAATAGCTAATAAAGCAAATTCCAGATTAGGGCTTCCAGATGCCCATATTCGAGCGGAGGACTACGTTATTCAAAATTGGATGTCTCTAGGTACCGTTATTTTTTCATAATGCGAGAAACATACATACATTCATGCAGATTCTTCCTTATTTAATTTCTTTAAATATAATGCAGTGCTCTAATATTTGGTGGCAACGATTTGAAAAGTAAAACGTCGTTTAAAATGAACCAACGGAAGATGCCAAAACGAAATTAATTCACCTTCTGCGCAAATTATCACTTTGGGCTTAAAAAAAATAATAATAACTGCAATGAGAAAAACTAAAATACGTTAAAATCTAATCAACAAAATAATTCTTCAATGATACACTGTATCTGATTTATTACTTACTATAAAAGACTCTTACATATAGAAACATGCTTCATTCAAAAAAGGAATGCATAATAAACTGTTATTAAAATACTGCTATTACATTTTATTATAAACTGTTATTAATTACAATATCCAGCATTTGTTTATTCAAATACCAAATACGATCTACCGAACGCATTTTATACAAATTTTTAGCATTAAATTCAAAACTTATTTCTTACAATCAATTGTAGAAACATTAGGTATGTTTTGAAAGCAGGAGATGTGAAAAATGAGCAATGCCCTCGCCGGTACTCGAACCACGGACCTCTCGAATACGCGCCGAGCGTACTGACACGTGACACTACTAAGGCATGCTAAGAAGACGGGTAAAATACCCCTTTTAAAGGGCGACTGGGGATTAAGAGACCCAATCGCCAAATCCTGGTGGTGGAGAATCATCATCCACCACCCTTTTGGTTCGGGCGCCACTGTAGAATCATCAAGTTATTTCGAAGCAGGAGAGATGAAAAATATGCAATGCCCTCGGCGGGACTCCAACCTCTCGAATACGCGCCGAGCGTGCTGACACATGACACCACGAAGGCATGCTAAGAAGGCGGGAGAAATACCTTATAACAGTAATAAATATAGATATAGGATTTATTTCTGTTAATAATTTTCTTCTTATTTATTACCCTATTTAATCAGATTAATAAATCAGACATTTCCCACTTAAGTCGATTAAGTGAAAAATATTCAGCTTAACCGACAGCGTCTTTTTAAGTTAAAAGACACACCAGACTTATACGTATATTCGAATTACTATTGTTCAAGTGTGAAAACAATTTCTGCGTCTACACCATAAAAAATACCTTTCCTTCGTTGTATTATAAACTTGGCTAGGAATAATTAAAAAAAAACTTAAAGCTTTCATATTTTATATTACCCCCAGAAGGGCCTTTTTTTCCATTTACACATACGTATACGTTTCGAGAGTATTTGCGCTTAAGTTATTTAAAAACAGTATATCTTTAGAATTACCAACAGACACTGTCGCACGCTGGAAATAAAAATATTTTATTCCGCACAGTGTGTTGCCACTGCACGCTTTGAAATCGTGGAGTTTTTTAATGAGAAATTCGTTAGAGTTTAAAAAAAATATGAAATAGATAATAAACAAGTTTCAAATTCAAGATTCGGGGTTCCATATTTGGGTGGAGGGCTACGTTATTCAAAATTTGATGT
The DNA here is from genome assembly GCA_000611955.2 of Stegodyphus mimosarum. Classification (NCBI taxonomy): domain Eukaryota; kingdom Metazoa; phylum Arthropoda; class Arachnida; order Araneae; family Eresidae; genus Stegodyphus; species Stegodyphus mimosarum. The sequence continues at coordinate 11,288 of KK113309.1, read as the reverse complement.
CTCTAGGTATCGCTGTTTTTTCACAACGCGAGAAACATACATACACGCATGCAGATTCTTCATTATTTAATTTCTTTAAATATGATACACGTTGATAATATTTGGTGGCAACAATTTGAAAAGTGATAGTGATTCGACGCAAAATGCCTTTTCGAGACTAACATCCCTTCTGCGCTAAAGCTAATTTAGGATACACGCATGCAGATTCTTCATTATTTAATTTCTTTAAATATGATACACGTTGATAATATTTGGTGGCAACAATTTGAAAAGTGATAGTGATTCGACGCAAAATGCCTTTTCGAGACTAACATCCCTTCTGCGCTAAAGCTAATTTAGGCTTAAAAAAAAAAAAATCTGAAATGTTTCAGATTTTAAATTACGTCCAAAGGGACGTTTATTTAACATTTTGTGTGTTACCTTTATTTGTTAAATAC
>KL812584.1:0-20809 GCA_000611955.2 Stegodyphus mimosarum | reverse complement strand
TTACAGACGGGGCCAACAATCGTGAATCAATGAGTGGTATGGTGATTTCAAGGGATGGGAACCGCTGTGGAGTATAACTATGGAATACTAGATTGTAGCAGGAATCTAGCACAGTATTCCGAATAGTTTATAATGTGGCCAAGTACCTTTCCTGGTTGAATGAATTGTCAGGTAGACTCATTTTGTGTTATACCGCTCAAGAACATTCATCTGCTGTTCATCATATAGTTTTACTAACGTGTCATAGTCTGACATGATACGTTTATCTGTTTTGTTGAACTCAAGGAAGGTGTCCGTTAATCTAATGTTTTCAAATTACAACGAGTGTACTTACACCCTTGGGATACACGTTTTGTACTACTGCGTATTACTCTGAAGAACCTTCAAAAATTCAAAACAACAGGTTATGAGCCAAGGTACCCTGTTTGCCCAGTTAACCAAGATTCCCAAGGAGTCCTTCAGAGCAGGATATTGAACACTTGTGTTTTTTTTTTTTTTCGTGGAAAACAAGGTAAGCAAATTACCCTCCTTTTTTCCTTGGCTTTACTGAAATTATATTATATGATGTAAATGAACTCGAATATTCAAACTGAGAAACTGGATAACAGTAATTATGAAACAGGACGATTTCAGGTGAAAATAGTTTTAATCCAGTGAGAAGTTCGGGAAGTCGCGATTGGGCAGTTAGTCAAAAGCCAGAAACATCCGAAAGTAACCGAGCCGAACTGGACAAGTGGGTTTCAAAAGATCAAAAAGCTTTAGCAAGTATTGCTCTGAGCGTTAAATCCTCTGCGATAGTGCATATTAAAAAATGTCAAACTTCGTACGAGGCAGGGATGAAACTGCACGAAATTCATCAACCTAAAGTTACAATTGCTAAAGTTACAATAGCCTCATAAAGCAACTGATCTCGAAAAAGATAAACTTGGACGAAAAAACACAGGATTACCTAACTTCTTTCTTCGAAATTGCAGACGAACTCGCAGAAATAGGATCTAAAATTCCCCAATTCCTGACCATTTTGCTATTATGTAGTTTAATCGAAGAATTCGAAAGTTTTAGAATGACGATAGAATCTCGTGATAAATAGCCTGACTTAAACATGCTAAAAGTTAACCCTTACACACAGATGTGGGGTCTGTATGATTGCATCAATATTCTAGCAGTGAGAAACTGCTTATAAGTTATATAGTTATTCTTCTCCTTTTCAATACTTTCAAGTTGACATAAAATATGGCTCTAGTGTAGAATTGGGTGCCCCTTGTTTTTTGGCGAAATATTTTGTTCAGTTTTGGCGATGAAACCCCATTTCTGTTTACCATGAGAGTTTTAACATGGTTTTAGCTTCTTGATTTATTTAATTGAAAATAAATCGGTGTGCACATGGACAAAGTCAAAATGTGCAATGACTAAATTTGTGCAATTCTCTGATTTTTTTAAGTGAAAACAGGTCGATGTGTACGTGGACACGGAGTTTGGGAAATTCTTTGACTTCTTGGTTTTGTGTAGCGGCCATCTTGAAATTGTGTCTTCTTGGCGTCAAAACAGAATCGCCAAAAAACAAGGGGCAACCAATTGTAAACTTTTACCTAAAATATAATTATTCCTAAATTTTTATTAAACCCTATGCATTAGTTTTTTAAAAATAATTTTTAAAACTGGGCCGCGGTCGTATAGACCTCGCCTCTGCTTTTACGTTACTTTTTTTTCGCATGGGGGGGGGGGGGCTTTATTACTACTTCAATCATTTCAGCAGCTGGCCTGGTAAGAGATAGTGCCGAGTTGGAAAAAAACTGATTTTTTGCTGGAAGTTATCATCAGAATGAGTGAAACCACGTATGGAATGAAGGCTTCAAAAGCCAACTGTGAACCAAGAAATAAAAATGTATATTCAAAGAGTGCTAGGAGTTTTCAGCGGAATCTATTCTAACCCAGATGTAACTGATACCCTTAAGAAGTGTAAAATATTCTCTCTTTGTCCTCCCAGATTAAGAAGAAAAACTGCTTATCTATATTTCAGCTGCAAGAATCCGATATGTCATGAATGTGCCAAGAGAATTTGCAAAAATTGTTTTGAAAATGCTTGAAATAATGTGCTGCAGTTTTTTAATATTCTTTATGGCTCTAGTGTAGAATTGGGTGCCCTTTCGATTGGCGAAAAAGCTTTTTCACTTTTGGCGATGAAACCCCATTTTTGGTTACCATGAGAGTTTTAACATGGTTTTATCTTCTTGACTTATTTAACTGAAAATAAATCGATGTGCACATGGACAAAGTCAAGGCAATGTGCAATGACTAGTTTGTGCAATTCTCTGATTTTTATTAAGGGAAAAATGTATGTACATGTGTACATGGACACGGAGTTTGTGAAATTCTTTGACCTTCTTGTTTTGATTTTGTGTAGCGGCCATCTTGAAATTGTGTCTTATCGATGCCGATCTTGGCGTGAAAACAGAATCGCCAAAAAACAAAGGGCACCCAATTCTAAACTTTTACCTTCTTTATATATTATTCCCTTTTTTTTTCATTATTTTATATAATACAGATTCTGTAGATTTAGTTTGTACGCATTAACAAGTAGTGTCTATTTTATTTATTTGATGAAGCATTCCGTACTTTTTCATATATGATTTAAAAATTAATTTTTAATGCATTGATTTTAGAGTTCTAAAAAGAAATAATTACTTCAGTATAACAAGCAAAGTGTATTAATGTTTATATAATAACAAGAGTACATTATTTTAAAATTTGTATTTTTAAAATCCATAAAATAGAGCGCGGTCTGAGAGACCCCCTCCTGTGTTTACGTAACAGAAAATGAACGTCACACATTTAACACTCAGGGGTAAGTTACTAGAAGAATTGAAAGTCGCCACTTTAAGGTGCAGGAAAACGGTGAAGTGTAGGTTACGTTAGTAACGAAATATCACGGCAGCGCCAAGTCTAAGAACGCGAAAACCTTCAGGTGTTATAGTTGGAGCAAAAACGGCCACAAAGCGTCAGAATGTAGAGAAAATAAAAGCAAAAATCTTTATCAAGAATCCCCTAAACCAAGTTGTTCTGTCACCGTTTGTGAATTCAACGCGAGAAATAGGAATACCTAATTGGTACCTTGATTCAGTAGCAACCGCACACTTGTGCAATGACAAAAGTAAATTCACGTCAATAACCGGAAAGCTGGAAAGTTGAAACTGAAAAGTCTGAAAGGGAAAGTTGAAATTTATGCAAATGTCTATTAAGCTTCGCAACACATAATACTTAATGATGTATTATATGTTCTCAATCTAAAAATGAATTTGAGTTAACTTGGTAACGCAATGTGAATGTACTCTCTACTTCAGAAACAACCGTACGTGGGTTAAAGACAAAAGATAAACACATAGTCTTGCATTCAGCGAAGGTCATGTTCCTTCTTAGTAGTCATTTTGGCCTTTTTACATCATTTATTAACTTCCGGTAGGTAGTTTAGTACTTCGAAAGGAATCGGAAGTGTATTTCATGCTTTGCCGGTTTGTCATTTGACATTCTACACAGTGCCTAAGAAATGAATCGTTTCATACATTGCCGGCTAGTTTTAGCATTATATGCAGTAATATATATAATGATTAATTTTCTGTTTTTGATTATCTCCTAGGAAAAACATGTAGTACTATAGGAAATGTTATATTATAGGAAATGTTAGCATTTAAAAAGGACTGCGATAAAACTAATGAAAAGTTGTAATAAACTTTTCAAGTAATGGGACACATTAAAATTAATATTAATTAAATTAATAGTAATTGGACACATTAAAATCACGCATTTTAAAGAAAGAAAAAGAATAGCACATACCTAAAATAAGGCAGAACTGTGGCATACATATAAAACAAGAAGTAATTACCAATTAGCCGGAAGAGAACTCATTATCAAGGAGCTCATTATCCTTCCTCAAGAATTGCAATAATTTGGATATTAGTGCGTTTCATCTCCTTCGTATGGTTGAATAAATTCTTTTAATCGCGAATACATAAAATACGCAAAATTAGTATATTAAGTGAATAAATAATCATTTTCAAACAGAAAGGGAAAATTTCAAACATATTTCCCGACGCGATCATAAAAGAACATAATTACAAAAAGATTGTTATAAAAACTGTTAGGGAATTTAAAGTATCAATGCCTATAAAATCAATGCAACAATGTTATACAATTTAAACTATTGTATAACTATAGTGTCTTAATTACATATATACACAAAAAATGTAGGCAAAAAAATATGTAATTTTGATCCTAAAGGCAAAAACACCTGAACCGGAAGATAAGAACAACATAATTCAGTCATTTTGAAAGCAAAAATGCGCAAATTACCAACATGTCAGAATAAAAAAAATGAGCTCACGGAGCCGAGTAACAGAGTGGTATATTTATATACTTTTGGTGCTGCCGATTGCAAACAAAAAGGGAGGTGCACAGCTACGTGTTATAGCAGTCCTATATATACAAAATTTCAGAACTTTTCTGCTCGTTGAGCTCACGGAGCCGAGTAACAGAGTGGTATATTTATATACTTTTGGTGCTGCCGATTGCAAACAAAAAGGGAGGTGCACAGCTACGTGTTATAGCAGTCCTATATATACAAAATTTCAGAACTCTTTTTCTGCTCGTTTTTGAGTTATGTGGGATACATACATACGTATGAATGTACGTACGTACAGAAGCCACGAAATAATCTCTTCTGGAGCCATTTAAAATCAGTTTTATAATTCGTTTGGGGACAAAGAGTCCTTTTTCTGTCATTATGTACAGATATCACGCAAAAACATCCTTAAATTGCATTCGATAGCGGTCAAAATGGATATTTTCTTTGAAATATAGTACCCGGATTTTTTTGTGATTACAATACTTCATTTACTTCGTACAAGGAAATAAAAAGGGGGGGATTTGCGTTAGCTATAATACTAGAAATGTTTATCCTTTCGTTATGAACCTATTCCACTTAAACCGTTTAAGTTTGAATTCTATAGCTACTGTTGCGAAGGTTTTAATCGAAGAGGATTAAACCATACGCCATTTTTTAGACTTTTCTATTTTTCATACTTACTGGTTTTCTTTTGGCCTACCTATAAGATAAGTTTTAATAGATTTTGCTCAATATGTAACAGTCAACTAAAATTAAAATTTTTTTATGCCCAGTACCTGTGTATTTTTTATTAGCTTGACTTTTTTAGGGTGCCCAGATGGTATAGTGGTTAGGGGAGCCGACTACGATAGCCGAAGGCCCGGATTCGAATGCAGGAGAAGGCATGGTTGTAACTGTCCGTCCCTTCATAGGAGAAAACGGTGGCTGCTTATTAGATGCCTCCACAATAAACTGGCCATCACCTGTGGTCTTAGGAGTGGGCTAGGGTCGGGGAAAAAACGCTTTCCGCATTTCCGGCGGGGGGATTATTGTGTAAATGAGGAGGGGGTACTTAAGCGAATTAATAGCGGCAACTTTAGTTTTCATGAAGAGCATAAGTTGAAAAATTGTTTGTTTTGTTTACGATGTAGGGTCCCCTTATTTTGCATAACAAATTATTTGAAGTTCGGTGCCTTTCTTGAACCTCTCGTTTTCCCATCGCATTTCCTTGCCAGGATGTAAATAAGTTAAACGAAGTGAGCATTGAAACGGATGAATCTCTGAGTTGAGTCAGAGCGTGTTTTCGCTAGCCAGCGAGCGTACATTTCATTTCTGACCTTGCTGTGACGCCCTTTGGCCATTTCAAATAATAGTCACATTATGCATAACCATATAAACAGTTCTTAAACTTACGATTCTGACGCATACATATTTATTTAATGCAGTGTAAATACCTGATTAACAAATGATTACTTTTAACTAGTGAATGTAAATAATTTTTCGCCGTCTGATCGGTATAGTGGTTAGCGTCGCTGACTACCGTGCTGAAGTTCCGGGGTTTGAATGCCTCGGAGGAGGCGTGGGCAAATTTGATACATAGGTTCATCTAGACAAGAGCCAATGAACCTTGAAGCGATTTTTTCAAAATTCGAATGAGAATTATTTTTATTTTATTTATTTATTTATTTATTTTTTATGAAACCGCATCAAATCGCTAATTCTCTCGCATTATATCAGCAACAATGGCACGCAGTCATTGTTGCTGATATATCGTGACGATTATGTCAGCGTAACTGGGGTTTGTTGAATCAACCTAAGTTAGCCATACTTTAACGTAGTGATGTGTATAATAACGTGTTCTTCTGTTGTTACTTACACTTGATAAAGGGTTATTTTCACCCTTCTTCTGTGGTGGTATAGTTTCACGCCTGTGCTAGAATTCGCCAGGTTCATTAGTAGGATGCGGTTTAGTTTATGTGGAAAAGAATAGACAGATTTTTCAACTTCAACTCACTTCTCTGACAGTAACATCAGCCCAAGCCCACGAAATTCCTTGGCAACAGCCTTGAGAACCTTACAGGTGACAGTGCGATTTAGCTCAGTTCCGCCCCATTTTTGATGGTGAGCACCCATGAAATACTGCTACTATATGCACTCTCTGATTTTGTTTAAAAAAATACAGCGCTACCCTGGCGGTGGCAGCTGCTGGATTGCATTTGATCTCCTGCTGAGCAAGCATTATTCTGCTTGGTATACACCTTAGGTCAGAAGCCTGCTCAGTGGTGATAAATAAATAAATAAATAAAATCATTAAGTTTTAAGAACTACTTATGCAACAGAGACATTACATCACAATATTTTCGCGTGATTCTGTATCAACTAAAGCTTCGAATATTTAATGGCTAATACATCCATGTGTAGCATCTATTAAATACATTTAATTCCTTCTCAAGTTCATCAACTTAATTAAAATAAAGCACATATGGGTGAGAAAAGGAATTTGGTACTTACGTACTATGACGACTACCTTGGCGACATTTGGAGATAAAAATCTTCATTGGCATTTTTTAGTTTATGTTTCTAAATTAAATAAAAGAACTTCATCAAAGCAAATTAATTTAAATTCTTTTAAAAATGAAAGCCCCAATTATAAAAGAACAAAAACTTAAACTACTAAAATCCCGAATATATATATATATATGTATACATATAAAAAAATTATATACCAAATACGAATAGAAAAAATTAATCTTTTTAATTTTTACTACTGTAAATGATAATTAAAATTATTAAACTTACTTCTGAATCAGTGAAAGTTACATAAATGAATTATATTTTTCATACATAATATGCGTACAAATTTTTAAAAAATTGAGAGGCATTTAGTGTTAACTTTAAATAACAGATGGCAGCACAATATAGTTAACTTACTTAAAACTGGTGAAAAGCAAATATTGACGTTAATGATAAGGAAAATGGCGGGAAATAGCTTTCAAAATAGCATCAAAAGGCGTAAATGTAGCAAAGAAAGCTGTGGTAATAGCAAATGCGGGACTAGGGTGAGATAATACTCTTTATTTCAGCGCCCTCTATAATCTATATTAGGGTTAACCTTTTTTTATAGCCGCCCAACCGGTATAGTGGTTAGCGTCGCCGACTGCCGTGCCGAAGGGCTCAGGTTCAAATCCCGCTTATAACCAATGTTAGGCTTAACCTGTATAACATACAAAGGTCGCCGGATTTGGCGAGATATCTAGGTAGTCGTCATAATACGTAAGTACCGGAATTTTTTATGCAGAATGTATTGGAAGAAAACCTAATTTATTCAAAAAAACGTCAATTTACCAACAAAAATCTCGGTTCTGATACTCGACTAGAAAGTTTCAGATAAACACGCGCATGGTTATGCGCTAATATTTTATTCTGGTGGATGAAACCTTGACATTCGATATCAATAAGAGTAATTTATTTGATTGTCAAATAACTGACGCAGAAGATATTACAATTTTAATTTTTTCTTTTTTAATCAAGTTTCCCCTTTCTAATGATTTTATGTGTTGCCTTCGTAGCATAACTTATTTTATCTTGTAGTACTTTTCTTTTCTATGGCCCACCAGCAGTCGCTGAACACTGGTAGTTCGGTCCGAGATTCTAATCCCTCGAACAGGCTGGCTGCATGGGCGGCTTCGTGGTTTTCCCCATATGTAGTGTGTATACGAGTCATTTTTCCTTAGAATGACCTTTAGGAAGGCATCCCTTGCCGTAGGCAGATAGCCCTCGAGACTTTGCAGTAAACATATAAACCGACAGTTTCTTTATCAGGACTGAGTGCTCTGTGCATGCTCTTTGCAAACATGGTGAAATTACTTACAAGGGTTTTTCTTCTCAAGTCCTGAACTGGAACAGTGAGCGGATAATACGCTATGTTCTGGTGTACATAATGTGCTGGAGAATAACTGCACGTGAAAGGGATTTGAAATCCTCTTTTATTAAATCACTATTATTTACACACTTCCCAACTCGGGAGGGATACAGAAAGTAAAAGACCGCACTTGGGCCTAACTTAACAATCAAATAAATTTAAACTAAACTTAAATAGAACTTAAATCAAACTTTGCTCACAGAGCGATTCGCGGAGTTTGGCCTCTCCCTAAAAGGGTGCGTAGCAAGATATACTAATACTAGCGCACTTCAATTTGTTTCAAAATGCAGTCACGTAGTAAGCACTATGGCTTATAAATTTTAACTGCTAGCTGGTCAGGCGAACGTTGAGCAGAGTGACCGTGATCTGAGACTAAAGCTCTCTCACACTAAGAGGTTTCTACCTCTGTTTTAAATAGTACTTGGCTGTACTTCAAAATTAGCATAAGCTGAAAATTTTCCTGAGAATGTCCTTTAGGAAGGCATCCCTTGCCGATAGATTTAAATTAAAATAAAACTTGGTTAGTTTAACTAAAACCTTACATCTTTTCCTTCTGTCTGGATTGTTCGAGACCCTTTTGCTGTATTTAGTTTGCTAAATTTCTTTAGTGCATCTAGTTCTAGCTTACAATTATGGCAAAGTGCTGCAGGGCTATCTGCCTAAGAGGAGAGGGATGTCTTCGTTGAGGACTTTTTATTTAGTGCAGAATATCTCAAAATAATGTTTATACACTTTGATCGCGAATAACAAATAAACTGTTAAAAATGACTTCTTTGGCCATTCTGTACTTGCAACTTCAATGCCTATGTTGAGTGCGAATGAACACGTCTTAAGTATTCTCTTGTTTTTAGTTCTGCAGAAGGAACTCACATAGTTAGGTTATCCACGTTGAGAAACATTTTTTATACTTTTCTTCGTAAATAACTTGTAAGGTTCACCTTAAAAGAAATATGTTCATTATAAATGCAACAGACTTTACCGATTTCAACTCTGCGTGTGTCTTTCGTTCGTGCTACGCGTAAGCTAGTGGATCTAGACAAGAGCCAGTGTACCTCAAAGCGATTTTTCAAAATTCGAATAAGATTTTTCTTTATTTTATGTTTCAAGATGAAATCGCATCAGATTGATAATTCTCTTTCATTACATCAGCATTAATGGCACGCAGCCATTGTTGCTGATATATAGCTGTGGCCATCGTTGCTGATATCAGCACTGTTGCTAGTCGGAAAAATGAGGGCGATAATTCTGTGCAGTTTTTAAATTGAATGTTTCTCTTGGATACTGGACGTTTGTCGAGAGAAGGCAACAGGAAGTTAGTTAATTTATTTATTACGATAATTAATGATATTGCTTTATTTCATTGTAATGTGTTTATATGAAATACATTTGAAAAAAAAAACATTTTTTTTTTGATAAACTTGTTCTGCAGAGTGCAGTTTCTGTGCAGTTTTTAAATTTAATGTTTGGTTTTCTCTTTAGACATTTTTGTGGTACATTTAAAAGCTAGACGAAGGCTGGCCGCGTTGCGGCTAGTAAAAAATATAAAAAAGTCCAGGTATAAATCTGGACCAGCGAGTTTAACGTCATAAAAATAGCCTTGTCTCAAAATTTGAAGCTACCAGTCTTAAATAATTGAATCTTCTCACTGTAAACAGCGATCGTACAGTTAATATAACACAAAAAATTTATGCAAGATTTTAATTTCTTATAAATTCCAGATGCCTCTGTTTCGGAAACTTGAGGTTCCGGCGACAAAGTTTTCATATTCAGAAAGGGTCAAAAATAACAAAAAGAAATGATTTATCATCTCAATGTACATAATATGAAAATGATTAATTTAAGAATTTATAACATACCAAGCCCCTGAATCCTAATTTAAAAGCGAACGAAAAAGCTGCTTTAGAAGACATTAATTCTAATTTATGTATATTCGCAGAGTCGATAAAGGTCAGCATATCGTTGCCATAGGTACAAATACATACAATAAAAGTACTTACTGGTAAACTTTAAACGGAGCACCGTATAGTTTGATTTTAAAATCTGCCTCATCTGCCGACTTCTTAAAAATAAAGCTACTGCTACGCATACTTTGTCAATTCATTAAAAAAATCACTCTGCGTGTTTTTACAGGTTATATTCCCTTCCCTAAATTTACAAAATTCATACATTTATGTAATCCATATTCCAAATTACCCCATTGTTTCGAATGAGGTATTGGACTAAATCAGCGGTTCTCAAATCTTTGACTGGTTGGAGTCGCCCCTTTTCCCACATATACATTGCTCAGAAGGAGCTACGTTTCGTTCGGAAAAATATTTGGGGAAGGCGCCATGTCCTGTCATAAACCAATTGATTAGATGGTTCATACTAAGTCTGCCCGTGTTGATATGAGGTTTAAGTTGGAAGATTCTTCTTCCCATACATGTTCTCGTACGCATTTAAGTTGGTGTTTTAGCTGAGATTTGGGTTAAGAGGGATTTATTAATTCTGCGTCACCGTCAGTAATAGCAGCAGTTTTCATTTCGAAGTTTAGCTTTTCCTATTATTTTAACTTGGGAATTTATATAAATAATGCATGCACATCTGACTCCTTCTTCCATTTTGGAGCCATCTGTGTATGCGCATGGGTAGTAGTCTGTAGTTTGTGTACCTTTTTCAGTATAGTTGATTTTTTGATTTACTGCTGGATGCCTTCTGTATGGGTTACAGCGAGATTCGTAATTGAAATATTCGAACTTTCTATCTTCTATAGAACAGTTCCTTTTAAGCCTTAAAATCGTGTCTTTGGTATGTTCTACACTCATGTCCATAAATTAAGGATAATGCAAAATCAGGCAAAGGAAGAGTTAAGTCTCACTCCCTGTAATTACTATTTTTGTTAAATACATGCTACTGAGTACTCAAACCTACTTCTGCACAGGTATTTGCGCACATAATATGCAAATAAAGGAAAAGCGAGCAAACCGTAAAAAGGTTTAGTTCAGTATCGCACACATATCGCAGTAAACTACACTCATGTCCATAAATTAAAGAAAATGCAAAACCAGGCAAAGGAAGAGTTAGAAGCAAAACAAATTTGACTTATTTGTGAAGCTTATTTATTAAACAAAAGGTAAAGAGCAAAAAAAGATGCTATATGTTTGATATTATTAAAACCATAAGCGATTTTTTCTCCCTGGAGCAAATTACAAGAAAAACCTATTTGCAAAAAACCAATATTACATGGTTGGTATGATTGTTAATACACTGTATGTCTCCCACACGATGCAATACAGTCCGTACAACGCCTAGGCATGCTGAGTATCAAATTATCGATCTGATCTTGGGGGATATTACACCACTCAAAACGCAATGCTCTCCGAAGTTCCGGTAGACATGTAGGAGGAGGTTGACGGGCTGCAACTCATCGGCCAAGCATGTCCCACACGTGCTGTACTGGGTTCAAGTCCAGTGAGAATGCTGGCCAGTCCATTCGGTTGATATCTTCCGATTGAAGGCATTCGCTTACGATGTTTGCACGGTGAGGACGGGTGTTGTCATCCATAACCACAAATTGTGCGCCCATGGCGCCCCGAAATAAACGTACATGTTGTTCCAGAATGACGTCCCGATAGATTTGGCTTGCCATGGTTCCAATTTGAACGTGCAGGTCAGTTCTGGAACCCAGAATAATTCCACCCCAAACGAGCACTCTTGCACCAACGTAACGGTGTCGTTCAGTGATGTTTTCTTGGTGGTAACGGGCACCTGGAGCTCTCCATATGAAAGTCCGGCGAGAATCAGACTGCAAGCTAAACTTGGACTCGTCGGAAAACATCACACAAGCCCACTGTTGCGGTGTCCACAATGCGTGCTCTCTTCTCCAGGCTAACCGCAGGCGACAGTGAGTTGCAGTAAGGGGAACGCATCTGACAGGTCTACGAGCATATAGACCAATCTCCCTAAGCGTCTGTACACGGTCTGCCTTGAAATTGTCGTACCAGTGACTGAAGAGTTCTGACGAGGAGGCTGTGCTCCGCCTGTTTCTTTTGGCAGTAACTGCAAAATACCGGTCTTCATTCGGCGTTGTAACTTTGGGGCGACTTGTGCTGTAACGTCTACTCACATTACTATCATCTTGGAATTGTTGCCAAAGCCTGGACATGACACTCTGGGCAATTCCAAGTTCGTCTGATACTTCCAGTTGGGTACGCCTTGTTTTCTTCTTCAACCTTATATGTGAATCTTCAACAATGTAAACTGTAGCATACTGAAAACCTCTGTACAACGATCATTATGTGAAATTGCCATTGTAAGGCCATGTTAAAAAATTACCAGATATAAGATTATAATCTTCCGATGCTACGTAAATATTCGTCACAGTAGTTGCGAGTCGAAGTAGCTTTACCCTTGCTATTTTGGCGCTGTATATCTGCTTTAGGTGCTTCAGACACAGTTTCTTCACGATCGTGATGTTCAGCTTTGTTCGTGCTTGGTTGATCAATCATCATTTAAATCTGTGGTTTTCTTAATTAGCCATTTATCTATTTTAAAAAAAGGTTGAAAGCTTTAATGAAAAGAATTTGTTTATTAATAATTTATAAGAAAAATTATTTTTATTACTTATCAATATGAAGTTGCTATTAATAATAGCCAATAATAATTATTGTCAAATAAAAAAGGTAACAAAAATTCAAACACAACGTTGTTTTGATACACGTGAGTTTACGGCGCATGTACCAGAGAAGGCACCGAATGACGAATCGAAATCAGCCAATCCGAGCATCCGAATTTAAACAGTCCGGTAGGAAATGGTGGTAAAGGGTTGCCACCTGCAGTACTTGAAATAGTTTCGAAAAATATTAAATTTAGAGCAAAATGTTATAGATTTTTTCGTGTTTTTACAATTTTTGCTGCGAACCAGCTAAATTTTTCTGGGACCCGATGTCGGGTCACCAGTCATTCTTTGGGAAACGCTGTTATAAAGTAAAATTTTGTGTATAATTTAGGAAAATTATGCGATGTAAAATATGTTTTCGCGTGACGGTTTATTTAAATATTTTATATGGTGTTAAAATCTCGGAGGGTTAATATTAGGAAATATAATTTTTAAGCTTCCGGCATTAAAATGACTTTTGAGAGAAGTGATTTGACGCTGCTATTGAAATTATTAAGCATTTCCTGAAGACTCAGATCGGTCTCAATAACCAGGTTATGATAAGGTTATAGATGTTGAATAATTATTGTTTTACTAAATATAATATTAAATATTTGTTATAAAGTGTGTCAGTTGTCTTTACCGTTAAGTATATAATATTTATGAAAGACAAATTGCATGGATTAAGAAGGAATTGATTATTAAAATATTTTATTTTTGAATTTCTAATGATGCCGAAATTTTTAAAGAAATGTGTACAAAGTTTCATTATATGTTTGATTTTATTTAATAAAATAAGAACTCCGAATTCAAATCATTATATAAACAGTAAGTAAAATGCAACTTCTAAGTTGTATTAAGCTTTCCTTTTTATAATCCTGTATAATCGCGTGTATTGGTGTCTGTTACTTATGCATACTTTGTATTAAGCTTTCCTTTTTATAATCCTGTATAATCGCGTGTATTGGCTGTCTGTTACTTATGCATACTTTTTAATTGGTTAACAAAATAAATAGATTGATTTGCGGAATGTTTGATAGCTGAAAAATTTTCAAAGAAGGCCCAAGGTCTTCCTTTTCAGTCACAAGACTCAGTTTAGAGAACCAACTAGGACACTGAAAATATGTTATCTCCTGGTTTGAAGCAAATATGAAAGATCAGTTTATGAAAAACAGAGACGCAGGAATAGATCGAAGCCTATACGAAGCTATTGTTAATGTTAAGATAAGGTAAAGATGGGATTAAGGCTGACAACTGGAATACTACAACTACTATAATTCCTATTAAGAATGAGGATATATGTAAGCTAAATACACTCTTTTGCAAAAAACTCGAAGCACCAAGGACTTTTGCGATCGTGCCGAAATTTGGTTTGCACAAACATGTTGATCGAATATGCAAATGATCAAAATTTCAAGGCAAATGAACAGGAATTGCGATCATAATTTCTAGTGCACAATTCTCAAGGTATAAAACCAGAGGCGGAAAATTTATCTTTTTTTGTCGCTGCCATTGTATTTGAAAGTGGTCGCATTGTAAGGTTGCGTGAAACTGGGTGATCATACCTAGCAACAGGCCGCCATCTGCAGCGTATATACACTGCTGTGTAAAGATGTTGGCAGCAATGGTTGCTACAAGGAAATTGCCGATGAAATGAAGGCTCTGGAAGGCCAAGGAGCACAAATGCGAGACAGGATGATTCTTCACCAGGCCCGAACCGCCCCAACGGTATGATTGTCGACTATTCAACGCATTACACCCACGTCTATACCTGCCGTGGTACCGTCCACCATCTCACGGCGCTTGTCTGACGCGGGGTTACACTCACAGAGGCTGTTAAGACGTTTGCCTTTGACCCCCACAACATCGGCGGAGTCTTCAGCAGTGTTGTCGCAGTCGATCATCGTGGCTGCCAATCAGACTGGCATCGTATTGTGTTCAGCGATGAATCCTGCTTCGCTCTTGAAACAGATGACCACCGTGTTCGTGTATGGAGAGGACGGTGCCAGCGGTCCCAATCACCCTTTGTTTTACAAAGGCATATGGCCATAACCCCTGGTGTGATGGTGTGGGGTGTTATTTCTTACGACAGCAGGTCATCTTTAGTCATCCAGCTTACATCTTTAACAGCTGAACGATGTGTTGATACCATCCTGCGACGGTTGCATTACCCTTCATGGCACGTCATCCTGGGGCCATTTTCCAACAAGATAATGCCAGGCCACATACCGCTCACGCATCTCTGGACTGTCTCCGTGCGGTTGATACTCTTCCTTGGCCAGCAAGGTCACCAGACCTTTCACCCATCGAGCGTGTCTGGGACATGGTAGGCCGCCAGATTCGAGCACCACAAAATATGGAAGATCTGGAGTGACAACTGATGAATGCCTGGCAGAATGTGTCGTAGGATGACATTAGGAACCTCTACCCCTCCTTGCCTCGACGAATTCAAGCATGCATTGCCGCCAGGGACGTTCTACCAACTAGCTATTTGTGAGCTGTTTGTGAGTTAGAGCTGTGTGTGAGCTGTGAACAGGTACTATGACCTTGATTTTTTAATTATTTTATCATGTGTGTATGAGCTATACACATATTTAATTTCATCAAAAACAACCACTTCCTTCATGGTGCTTAGGTATTTTTTTTCCCAGAATAGTGTATAAAATAAGCATTTTAAACCAACTATTCGCAATTAATGATATTACCATCTGCAAGGAAACTTTTCTGTCAGTTGCAGCTATTTCAAGCAGTCGAAGGATTTCAGTACTAGGCGTTAACTCATGACTGCAAATAAAAAATAAAAGAAAAAAGGAAATAAAATCTTTAAAAAAAATCTGCAAGTTTTCAGATTTTACATTATGCTCAAAGAGGCTTTTTTTAAAGCTTTTTTGTGTTACCTTTATTTATTAACTATTATGTTCTTCGCACTTGAAACATAAAATTCAATTCAATAAGAACATAATTCATAAAATTGAGTTCAATAAGAAGATTCGCTGGAGATAAGAATTTTTTTTCTCTGTACAGTTTTACCATTGCCCACTTTGAAATCGTTGAGTTTCTGAATCAAAAACTCATAAATGATTTACAAAATACGAAATGGATAATAAAACAAATTCCAAATTTCGGTTTTCCAGATGGCCCATACTTGGGTGGAGACGTACGTTATTCAAAATATGATGTCTCTACGTATCGTTGTTTTATCACAATGCGAGAAACATATATACATTTATGTAGCTTCCTAATTATTTAATTTTTTAAATATAATGCAAGGCTCTAATATTTGGTGGCAACAATTTGAAAGCGAAATGATTAACCCTTATGAGCTAATAATATATGAAAAGGCAAAAGATAGAGTTACTAGATGATGTGATGCTCTAAATACAGTCGATAAGAAAATTCCAAAAACTAACAGGCAGTGAGGCGGGTTCTAAAACTTTTTCTCTGATAATGTTCCGCTTCGATCGCTATTTTAGAAACGAACTTTGAATTTTACTAGTCTTTCATTGCAGTCCTTTCTGTAGTTATATCTCGATGCGAACAAGTGTTTTGATGCAAAAGATAGAAATTTTGAATTCCTTCTGTCATGAGGAATGATAATATCAATAGCATCTCTGAAAACAATATCTCTGTCATCACTAATGAGAGAGAATAGCTTCAGTCAAAATTCTGTTCTCTTTTATTAAAAATATGTGTTAAATTATGCGTAAGGAAGTAACAGAAATTTGGTTTTATTACTTAAATAATACTAATAAATATTCTGCAGTTTACGTTCCCGGAAACTGCAGAACTTCTACAATAAAATTAGTAAACTCATTTAACAGGAAACGTGTAAACAAATATAAAAAAATAAACATAATGTATTTATAGTGCTGTATAAATAACATAATGTATTTATGTCAGCAAATAACATAATGTCTGTATAAATAACATAATGTATTTATGTCAGCGTTATTATTCTATATTTTACGGTTGTTAGTTCTTGATTTAATTACTTAACAGTTTTTAGAATGCTCTTGAGTACATTAGTTAACCACGTTCGGCTGATGTAAGAGTTAGCATTGGTGAGAAATTTCAGAAATTACGTAAATGAAAAATAAACAATACAAAATAAAATTTAAAAAAATCTGAAAGATTTCAGGTTTTATATTAGGCCCAAAGGGACTTTTTTAATGTTTTGTGTGTTACCTTTGTTTATTAACTATCGTGTTCTTCACATTTAAACTATAAAATTCAACGCAACAGCAATACCATAAAATAATTTAAAAAGCTCATATCTTTAGAATTTCTGTTACACAGTCTCGCGCGATGTAGATGAAAATATTTTTTTCGTACTGTGTTGTCATTGCTCACTTTGAAATACTTGAGTTTCTTAATCAAAAACTCATAAATGCCTTGCAAAATATGAAATAGATAATAAAAATACAAATTCCAAACTCAAATTTAAAATTCGGGCTTCCAGATACTCATCTTCGGGTGGAGGATTACGTTATTCAATATTGGATGGCTCTACTTACCGTTGTTTTATCACAATTTAAGAAACATACATTTATGCTTAAGCTTCATTATTTAATTTCTTTAAATATAATACAGATCGATAATATTTGGTGGCAACATTTTGAAAAGTGAAACGTCGTTTATAGAGAAGCGCCGCAAAATGGCAAAAGGAAATTAATAGTTCTTCCGGGTCAAAATTTATGTACTAATAACGTTATGTACTAATAACGTAGTGAAAATCTTAATTGAGCTTGGCTGACATACATTGTGCTTCTCCACGCCGATCATGTTGATATTTCAGAAAGTTTTATCAATTGTCGTACAGTTTTTTATTGTAAAATTTTGCATTCCGCTTCTCAGTTGGTTGGCGATTGTAGATGATGGGAGTTTGCTAATGGGCAGTGAAAGATATAATGTTCTGGGAATGCCTCAGTTTCACAGACGTAGATGCTTGGTTCAGAAGTATTGAAAGTACAGGAAATGGACCATGACCTATTGTTATAAATTTTGTTAGCTGTGGAATGACTTAAGACATTCATTTAAAATTTTTGTCATTAAGTTATAGGTTACTCATTCTATTGCACCATGATTCCATTCATTTCGTCATTTTCGAACTGCGTTTTCTACGAGTGCCTTTAAGTGGGAGGGAGGAAAAATCGCTTTGGTGAGTACTACCCAAAAAAGCAAATGATAATGTAATATCAGTTTCTTCTTTGGCTTGTCTGCTGTTTCATTACCTTATGTTCCTATGTGTGTTTTCATCCATTTTAGCTTTATTCGCTTATGTCTCTTGTTTCTTAGAAGTTGCTGAATAATAATGATGATCGGTGAAGTGTTCTGGTGAGGGGAGATGGTTAAAAGTAGGGAGATGCTGTGTGCGTATCTATTTGAATTCCATTTATTGAAATCTATTACATACTCTATAGCTTCCCGTATTACAAGCGCTTGAAAAACGTTGTTATAATATGTCACATATGTTTTCCAGTTATTTATTTCAGGGTTGCCACTCAAATAGGAGAATGAAATTCCCTGACTTTTCCAGGTTTTCCAGGCGTGTTTTAAGAAAGTTCCAGTCTATTCGCGTAATGCACTTTGGCTGTGCTAAGAGGTAAATTAATTATGGTACCAATTGAAAACACAAAATTTGCCAATTAAATATAACTTATATATTATCCCCAAAGATTACTATTATAACTATAATAGGAGTTGTTTTCTCCACTGGAGAATTGAGATCAGAAACTGCTCAATGTGGATAAAAAATTTTTTTTCCTGAGATTTTGCAGCTAAACGAAAGAAAGAAATCTATTTAATGATATTTTTAAATAAATTCAGGTATTTTATATTTATTTAGCTGTATACATAAGCAAAAAATATGTGGATTGAATTTCGTGATGTTATGTCATCATAATGCTAAAATTAGTTTCAGGATTAGGCCAGAGAAAATTTCCTGAAATTTGAAAGTATTATTTACTACTAATAAATAAATTTAAGGGGAAGAAGCAACATTAAATAATATGAATAACATTAAAATAATTAAAAAACTGAATTACAATAATTAATGATATATTAAATGGTTAGCCTAGATGACTAATTACTATTTTTTTATTTTACTGCAAAATGACAAATAAGAGGAAAAAAATGTTTAAAAGATTTTGCGGTAAAATCCTAGTATATACGGTACGGCCTTGGCACGATTTTGAAAATTGCCGCCAACACCGAAACGGTCCGTTTACTGCTCATCATAATGTTGCCAAACACCGTAAGTACGGTATACAGAAGCTATTCTCCATGGTACCGCTGTACTAGAATTAAATAGATTTTGTTTGATGCAAGAATATGTATTTCTTTAGTTCAACATGCACTGCACATGCGCATGCGAGTCTTTCGATAAAGTGTTTAGAGCTGCAAAAATTGGCTCTATGTCAGTTGCCCGAGTGATGTTAACGCGCGCCAAGAAAGTGAACGTTGGCGCAAAACTCGCTTTTTTTGGAGAATCGCTGTATGAAATTCCCTGACTTTCCAGATTTAGACTAAAATATTTGAATTCCCTGACTTTTCCTTGACTTTTTTGGTGAATTTTCGAATTCCCTGACTTTTTCCGGTTTTCCAGGTAGCGTGGCAACCCTGATTATTTGCTTTTGTGTTTAAAGTCCACAAATTCACTTCCGATACCCTCGTTTGTTTTTACCCATCCGTATAAATCAGAATGTGGGTTACTTGTGAGATGGAAAAACACCTATCGTCATGAATTTTGAATAGCACACTTCTACTCTACCTGCAATAGAATGGCCATTCTTTGCTTTAATTGTGACAGAAAAGCGAAAGGACGACCGAGAAAAGGCACGATACCCTGCCGACCGGATCTAGGTGGTGATGAATTATAGTGTACTGAATTTTACTTCGGATTCCGTTTAAGAAAATTTAATATTTATATGAAAGAAGGAAATAGGAAAATTCGACTGTGCTGTAGTCGCAATCTGAACTTCTTATCTTCCATTATTAATTGGATTCGGTAATACTGAGTTATTTGGATTATGACAAAGGACGCGAAGGCTATCCTTCGTGGAGGACCTTCTAAAGAAAAATGTCTCGTTTTCAATATACGCACGAAGGAACGACAAAAACCTACTATAGGCTGTAGCCAGTCACCCGTCTACAGGAGAAGGCAATGGCGGAGGAAATGAAAGCTCTGATGGACGTGTTAGCAGCTCTGAAAGCTGGACAAGAAGAGATTAAACAAGAAATGAAAGCTGGCTATGAAGAAATGAGAGCCGAGATAAGAATTGGCTATGAAGAGATGATAGCTGAGATGAAGGCCGAGCGCGAAAAGAGGAAAGTCGGCCGAGAAAAGGTACGAGAGCAACTCCAACAGATGAAAGAGGAGCTTGCAGAAGAAACTGGAGCCATAAAAGAAGATGCGAAGGTGCCAAAATTTGCGTCTGAAGAATCAAAGGAAGGAGAAATAAGGGGAATAGCTAATCAACTGCCTGAGAAAAATCAAGAAATGATGAATGAAACATCTAACGGGGTTAAAGGAAGGAATGCATGAAGAAATAAAAGACGGGAAAGAAGCTTTTGATTCTCAAGTTCCTGAAGTAGAGACAGAAGAAAATGAAAATGCGACTGTCGAGATCATAGAAACTAATAGTGAAGTTACGAAGTCGCAGTTAGCAAGTATTGAACCATCTGAAAATTCATGTGACTCTGAGATGGAAGAAGCTGATGTGCAGCTTACGCAGAGTGATCGAGTATTGCAAGAAAATTTACCTACTTCGCAAACTGTATGTGTGTCTTATAATGAAGATTACGTAGACACGGACTCGATTCTAAACCAGGATACTTCTGTTTGTAAAGGATCAGATTGTATTCATGACCCTGG
>KK113308.1:493869-521086 GCA_000611955.2 Stegodyphus mimosarum | reverse complement strand
CCCCGCCAATAGATTCTCAGTTCATAATGCCAGTTTTCTTACTAGGATGGCTTTACGAAACATTTTGTCTTTCTATTATTTACGTTTTGTGTGTTTATTTTATTTATTAATTATCATGTTCTTGGCGCTTACGCTACATAAAATTTGATTCAACATCAAAATATTTAAAAACAGCTTATCTTCAGAATTTTCGATAGACAGTATCGCGCGCTAAAGATAAAAGTGTTTTATTCCGTATAGTTTTGCCAATGCTCACTTTGATATCATTGAGTTTGCTTAGATAATTCGCTAAAGTCTTACAAAATATGAAATAGATAATGAAACAAATTCAAAATTCAGGTTTCCAGGTGCCATGTTCGGGTGGAGGATTCTGTTATTCAAAATTTGATGGTTCTAGAAACCGTTGTTTTTCGCAATGCGAGAGACATACATGCAATCATACAAATCCTTCATTATTTAATTTTTTAAATATAATATAATATTTGGCGGCAACAATTTGGAAAGTGATGGAACACGTTTAAGTATTTCAGCGCAAAATGCCGTTTCGAAACTAATACTTCATTCGGAATGAACGCCCCTTTTGAGCTGGTAAAAGTAAATTTATAAGTACGGCTTGATGTTAGAAAACACCTTTTAGAAAATAGTTTTAGAGAGCATTTGTTAAGAACAAATACGTATCTCTTGATGAGCTAACAATTTAGGAAACGGATTAGAATTGTTCTAAATATTTAGACAAAAAGTGCCTAGATATAGTTAGGTAAAGGCAAAAGTATTTTTTATTATTTTATTTTTTCTTACATATCCTAGAAACCAAGTGAATTCACTTTCCCCTTCTTTACGGTTCAGTGAACTTGGCAATGACAGCTTTGCCTTTAGGAGACGAAAGGTCGAAACCAGTTTAGATGAATGACCAATAAAATTTTTTTGTTCTTTTCTGTTTTGAAATATTTCGCAAGCCGGCTTTCTTATACTTAGCTTTCTGAACTCTAACACTGCCATTAATGTTTCTAAACATCTGGCATAGAACATTCCAGTGAAAATTATTTTCACGGGCTGACAAGTTTAAGAAAAAATATTGCTATAGAAATCGAATAGACAATTCAGACAGCTTCTAATTTCTTGGTTTAGCACGTGTTCATCATTAGCATTTAGCAGTTCATCGAAGCCCTTCTCAAGCATTTTCAACTGAGGGTCGCCTTTATAAATTAGAATGTTCTAAGGGCCACTTTATTTTCTCCTCTTCGGAAGTAATTATTTTTGTACATATTACTACCAGTACATTTACATTTTTAAAATGCGATTAATTAAAAAATTCAATTAATTTTATACTGGTGTTAAGTGATTAAGGTTATAGAAAAACATATATATTTAAATTTAATAATTTAAAGCTATTAACTCCAAATGGCTCGTTGAATAATGTCGACCATTGGCGAAGGTTTCGGCAACGGTCGCCGATCATCAATCGTTACTGCCTAATTCCTAAGGATACGATCATCCATAATTGGCGCTAAATCGCGCTGCTTCGTCGGTCAACGGGATAATATGTAAGTAGCTTAAAAATTAAATAACTGTCGGTACTCACATTGATGAGATAGATGAGCCTCCCGATTCTTGCAGGGTTGTTTTATGTTTAAGTACCACAGTCACAGTGCTTTGAATCTCTCTTTTGTTGCTAACACTAAAATGGGAAGTCCCCTAAGTAGGTTAACCAGTAGTAATTTCATAAAATGTCAAGCTTGGGAGAAAAAGTGACAGATGACTGCCATGTGTGATTTTCAGCCTTTTTTTTTTTTCGTTGTTGTTGTTGTTGCTTATGCTTACTTCTCCGACGAAGTCAGCACAAGCCCACGAAATTCCTCGTGGCAAGGAGCGCAAGATTACGCCTGTCGTTGACAACAGCCTTGAGCACCTAACAGGTGACGGTGCGATTTGGGTCAGTTCCACCCCCAATTTTAATAGAAAGCACCTCGGGAGGACGAGTCTGAGGGTCTGTCACCCCTCTCCCCTTCCACCAAACCACAGGAAAGGACTTTCGGCTCGCCGCATATTTAAAGTACCGCCATGCCGCACCAAACATCCATGCCTTCTCCGGAATTCGAATTGGCTCCTTTCGGCACGGCAGTCAGAGACGCTAACCATTAAACTAAAAATTAGCCGGTTGGGCGGCTAATTTTCAGCTGTAGAACAGTGTACGATCTGAATTTTATTTTTTGTGTAGTTTGGAAACTTAGGAGAATCACAAACGCAGATTTTGAGGATAACGTGTGTTCCGCAGAAGCACACATCGGGAAACGCTGGTTTATCGCATTCATCTTTTTAAGACACAAGTTTCCCAGTGAGTCGTGGAAGAATCTAACCATAATAAAATAAAGTACAATCAACACCCGTCTTACCGAGATAATTCTGGGGATAGTATCCTGGATTAAATCAAAATTGCTGTTTATTTCAAGGACAAATGAAACCACAAAAGTGGAATAACCCATAGTGTAATTAGAAGAATTATAGAATTAACACTTTACTTGTATTACCAAGCAATTTTATTTAGAGAATAAATTCATTTAGCTACCAAAATTAAATAATAAAAGAAAACGTTATCTTTGTTGTTGCGAAGCTTAAGTTTCTCTAGATCGGCATAAAAATCTTAACCGGAAGATAAGAACAACATAATTCAATCATTTTTAAAGCGAAAAATGCGCCATTTACCAGCATAAAAGAATAAAAAAAAACTGAGCTCACTGAGCTGAGTAACAGAGTGGGTATAAGTGAGTATATATATATATATATATATATATATATACACTTTTGGTACGGTCAACTGCAACTAAAAAGGGAGGTGCACATCTACATGTCATAACAGTCCTATATATAAAATTTCAACTGAGGCTACTCGTTTTTGAATTATGTAGGATCCATACTTATATACGTAAGTACAGACACCATAAAAAAAACTCTTCTGAATCCATTTTAAATCAGTTTTATAATTCGTTTGGGGAGTCAGCCATTTATTCTGTCCTACGTACAGATGTCACGCAAAAACATCGTTAAATTGCGTTCGATAGTGGTCAAAATGAATATTTTCGTTGAAATATGGTATTTTTCGTGATTACAATACTTCCGTTACTTCGTACAAGGAAGTAATAAACTAGGTTCTTTAAATTTTGCTGACTCTTAAAGCTTGATTATTTATAATTAATTTTAAAAAAAAAACTTCAGGTACTTTCTGAGACTTAATATTTCTGAAAAAAAAAATATTTTGTAATAACATATTAAAATTTCATTTTATTTTTGCCTTTAAAATACATTTATTTCTAAGACGAAATTTTCAATACTAAACCAACAAATTTTATTAAACTTTCAGGCAAATCAGTTTAGTTGCCTAGAAGCAGAAAACATCAATACTATTTTCAGTAAAATAATAATGCTATTCTTCGTACTCGAAAGCAGTAAAAGTGTGAATGCATAGCCCATTTTTAAATGCCAAAATGTTTATCATATCTCTTTTTCTAACCTGTACTCATCCCATTTGCTAAAACTGGTCTCAAATTTTTCGCATTTGTTGCCGTTAAACAACATCATAAAGGATTTTATTACTTAGACAATGGCAAAGCACGCAAGGGGCTGTCTGTCTAATGAAAGTAATAGATTTGTGGAAGATTTTCCTCTAGAAAGGACGCTGACTGATGTTCTCCTTAACCATGGGGAAATTCCCATGCAACCGGCCCGTTCGCCAGGATTTCACGTTTGAACCCAAATCGGTGTTATCAAAGGGTTTTAAACATAGGCAATTTCAAAAGCTTCAAAACGTGGAAGCTTCAGAAACGTTTTATTAAGTTTACTTGGTCTTGTTGCAACTATCCAATCATTTGCATATATAAGAATTTACATTTTTCAACATTTAGGCTTGGCTTTGCTGACACATTTTGAATAAAAGTATGGACATTTCGCCTATGTTTAAAAAAATTAAATCTATTTAAAATTTATTAAAACGTACCTTAATTTTTGACTGAAAACCGCTGATTTAAACAGGCGTTTTTTTAAGAATTTGCTTATAAAAATTAAAAAGCTTATCAAATTTTGGTGAAGAACATCTTAATTCTGACAATAAATACCATAAGAATTTTTTTGTGTGTCTGTCATAGAATTTAAAACTAGCGGAGCTACAGCTTCTCGAAGTTGATTCCTTTTTTTGGCGTGGTGCAAGATACAGGTCACTTTAATTACCTGAAATCAAAAATTTAAAAACTTTTCGTTAAATTATGATTTTAAACTTAAATTTAACAGAGAAAAAAAATAAAAATTACGAATTCAGGGCATTTTAAAAATATCGATTTATTATTTTACAATTTGTTATAAATAATATTTATGATAGATTTTTAATGCTAGTTTAGATTCCAGATATGGTCAATAAGATAGAGATATTTGTGCGAAATTTGAATTCGATCGGTCTATTAATTCTTGAACTAATTTTCACCAAGCGGATGAAATGCGTCCCCAGAAAAACGCGTTTAAAGGTTTTGGTAGGAAAATGTACTACTGAAATAATGATAAAGGTACACGTGAGCCTTAAATTCCTGTTTACGAGCTGTCCTACCCGTTTTGATCTGTTTTGACTCCATGGGGACTTTAAGGGGTCCAGTTTGGGTTTACAACATTAAAAATACTTTCTTCAGATATTAAATGAATATCATATACAATAAAAAATGTAAGCAAAATCGATTCTACATGATCTTCTCCTCTTATAAATATTATTTTAGTATACAGGATTATATTTTATGGTCCTATGGTGTATAATATATTTAGTAAAATTCTTCTGTAATAAAAAATCTTTATTGGATTAAAAATGTTTAATCCCATTTTTAAAAATATAATTATATTAAAATGAGCCTAAATCCATATACAGGAATTTGCAAACATCTCATTTCTCTAAGATATTCACGTCATTTTTCTTCATTTGAGAACTAAAACAAAACATATAATGAATTGCTTCAGAATTGAACAACCTTCCTAAATTAAACAAAATTTGCTTTAAGTAAATGGGGACTCCACAAGCCTATTCTGCCTTTTTTCTTTGCGTACACTTTGCCCGTACTAAAAAGAGCTTCAGGATAGGTTACTGAAATAAAGCACACAATGGTAAATATATGCATATACCTTTCCTTATTTGATTGTAGTTTGCATTTCGTATTCTTCTATAGTGCTCTTAGCAATATTTTAGCGTGCATTTTTTGTTTAATTGAATTTATTGCCCTGTATTTTTTGTCGCGTATAAAATTGTATATTTTGTAATTCTGAATCGATCAATATTTATAACATGAAAAAAAACTGTCAATTAGAAACCGAGATATACTCAAAAACTCTCCTAACGGGTCTCGACGGCATCTGTTATATCATCATCATCATCGTGAAGTTATATCATTTCTCTCCAACTGGCGATATGCTAGAAATTTTCGAAGCTTTAGGGGCGATTTTTTCCAAACTTCCAGAATTGTTGGACAGCTATATATATATTGTTACGTTTGAGCCGAGCTGTTGCTCAGAGATTTTTGCCTTAGAGTTTGCTATGTAAGTGATATCGATGATATGCCATCTTTCTCGCTTGTTTAAGCAGAATTGTTCTTATTTATGTTGTTACTTGCCCTTATTTTCTTTGCTATGAGTTGAGATTTATTTCAATAAAGAGTCCTGCTTATTGGTGTACTTATTGATTTCCACCAATTCGTAGCTCGCAGTCATACATTTGACGCACTATGCTATCGACTCTCGTTTCTCAACCAGCGGGTCACGATGCCCCACGAAATATATCATGACAATTTCAACAAAGACTCGTATAACAGTAAAAGTTTTCTTTTTTCCTGCACCACGGTTTTCACAATTAAAATCATAAAATCCTAAAGTAATGAAATGAATTGGTACATCTTGAAAATGATTTGCCAATCATAAGATCACATCTTTAGAAACATTGTGAAGCAGATACTTCCTATTAATAAGTGATTGTTATTACAACAGACACAATATTTCAGAATCCAAATGACTGTGCCGCAAGATCACGAATATTCGTATTTATCATTAGGAATATTTTGGAACATTCTCATTGATTGTATATTGATTATACTTTGGAACATTCTCATTGATTGTATATTGATTATACTTTGGAACATTCTCATTGATTGTATATTGATTATACTTTGGAACATTCTCATTGATTGTAAAGCATTCTCACTGACAATCAAGCGTCAATCCTCTCTGCACCAAAAACGCTTTTTTGTAACAACTGACATGGGTCAAAGAGGAAACAGAATGCCAAGGACACTTCTGTCTCATCGTCACGGAAGTCAATTAGAAACAATATAAAAGTAAAAAGAAAATTTCTTAAACGTTGAACAAAAATCTAACTTCAAATCGATTATTCAGTTCACGTCGCATTATGATGTACTACTGCGACGACAGATAAAATGCTTCGAAAGATAGCATTTAATTTGTCTCCACAAATCGTTACTTTCCTTAAATAACAATTAGAAATTTAAAGGAAATAAGCGTTGGGCTCCTACGAACGATTCCAAAAAGGTGCGTATTACTGTAAATTTCCGTAAATGTTTAAATTTATCTGTTTGTCTATAATTGTACATTTATCTGATTTTCTTTCATTGTATATAATTGTTACTTATTTATCTGATTGTATGTAATTGTGTATTGTTTTATTTAGTTATTCATTTATTTGTTGCTTTTAGATTGATAAAATTCTAAAAATAGCTCAAGTAGAACGCAACATATGAGCAAATTGTTCCTGAAAAGCCTTGGCGAAACTCTTGGGTGTCATATTGGTGATTTCTTGACAATTTGAAGACTTTTTGGAAGATTCGGAAAAGCACATTTTCCTTACGACCGATTTTTCCAGAAGCTTCCAAAAGTTCATGCTACACCACATAAAATGAATGTATAAATTATTCGTACGAAAGGGGTCTAGCGAAAAAAAACTACTGTTTTAGCATGTAAATTCCATCGAAACATCTTCAAAAGGTAATAACTGATAAAAAAAAGTTTCCCTCAAGTACAATTGCAAAAAACACAATATGGAAAAGATATTGAATTAGCTTTTAAATATACGGAACACTATAAAAACTGGGGATTTACTGACGCGTAAAAATTATTCAACCATTCAAAAAAAATGCAAAATTTTAGTAGCATTTTTTCATTGATTTAGTCAATTTTTTGTTGGTAACTGACGTCATTTATCTTACAGCTTATATAAAATGAACGAGTGTAACTTTAAATGCGATAAGAAACGTAAAATTTTTATATTAATGATCCCTCGACAGAAGTTCGTTCTAAGCGTTTCCCCCCTTTTACTAATGATCTCTCGTCAGATGTTCTATCCATTGCTTTATAAAAATGTTGTCGCTTTTCTCAATTTTGAAAAAGTTGAACGACTTATGTTTGATCGCCCACGGAAACGATAAAGTCTTATTTAAAATCTTTGCCAATTTAAAGCTGATTTTGTTTCCTAATTTTAAATCCCAGATACATGTAAAATTCAACTTTAAATGTTTTCAAATTTAAAAGCTTATGATATCATTTTTTCATGTAGTTTGTCAGCGTGAAGCAATTTTAATTCGAAAGCAAAGAAATAATACTAAAAGCTATTCATTGCTTATAACTATTTCGCTTTGTTACACTAGTTACTTGAAACAGCAAATATATTATCATTTGCGATGTAAGAACTTTGTACTGGATTTATTAAGAACAATATTTCAGTTTCATTCTAGACGAGATCCGATATAAATAAATCATTTAAATGTAAAAAAATAAAACTGCAAAATAATTTCCTGCCCCCGTAACAAATTTGAATTCAAAACTTTTGAGAACAAATTTAGAAAATAGTTACAAGAAAAAGATCGAAAAATACTAATTTTGATGACTAATAATTTTATATTAGTTAAAATAGTATTCATGATTAAATTAATAGCTTGCCGTTTTATTTTTGTCGAAACGTTTTACTAACGGTATCTCAGGGAACTCTTTAGAAGTAAACTACGAAAAGCTCTGTTTTTAATTACCAAATTCATTATGAATATTTAGTTCTGCATAATAGGTTTCGTATTAATTACTCATTATCGTAAATAATTCTGTACTATATTAAAAAAATTCGGCACCATATTTTTAACATACTTTACAAATGAAAGTGCAGTATTTGAAATAGCTTTTTTCCTTAATTTTAAATTCATGTTGGCTTGTTTCTCTTCCAGTTTGACGCATCTGTTACCTGGCTAGGATTTGGACATAAGAACAGGATGCCAAACAAACAGTTATTTCGGCTTTCCTTAGTTCAATCAGTATACAGAACCTAATTCTGTTTTAGGAATGGTTTGGTGTATTTAATTACGGCAAAGCACTCGAGGGCTATCTGCCTAAAGCGAAGGATAGCCTCGTGGAGGACTTTGTAGTTATAGGAATGATTTCTAAGTTTAAGAAGGGATCTTTGAATCAGGAAATGGAATTCTTTCTTTTCGCGACGCTAGAAGTTTTGGAATCAAAAACAACTCTTTATGTATATATATGCATATATAAAAATAAGACAAGATTTAATCGACTTTTGTGGGTCTTTAATTCATTTTCTCCTGAATTGGAGTTTCAATAAAAGGAGATTATTTTTTACTTGTATAATTTTGTATATTTTCCCTTTCGCATTTTTATTTTTCGAGATTTTACTACTTTGAATTTTTTTCGTTAACTGGATTAGTTTTGATATTGTGTTAAACCTTTTGTACACGGCTGCAATTATTATATTATAGAGGAATTGCTTTGCTTTCATTCGAATTTACATGCTTTAAGTTTATATATGTATATAAGATTCTCCCTGGATATTTCAAAACCTCGTTTTTCAGTATTCTGTAAGATATCACTATTCAGTCTGATGATCTTTCATAACTACGGATGGAAATATAATTCACTTCATGCTAAAAGCCACCAAGGGCATTATGACTATCATTACAATGTTTACATTTCAAAACAAAAGATCATGTAATTGCTTGACAGATCCATAAAATTTATACGTTTATATAGATGGCAGGACCATGACAGAAGGAAGTAAAAACCTCAAGTCTGACTCAAACGGTTTTCTATAAGCTAGCCTTTTAGATGTTAGATTGGAATGTAAATTATCAGATCACTAGCTATTTCCTTTCTAACTTTATTTATTATATTGCTCAAGTTTCTTATTATTTCCTGTAACACTTTTGTAAATTTTTAATGCATTAGTTATATGAGTTCATGCACACATAAATATTACTTTTCAGTTTAATATGCTGATTTGTTGTGCATAATTTGGCATAAAGAAATGTTTTAATGAAAAATGATTCTGCTGACTATTTTCCTAATTTCGGTTCTCTTCTGTAGTGCTTCTTTTTGCCTCTGTTCACATATATTGGAATTTTCATCCAAAATCGTCACAACTGTTCAAAATTTAGGGTGATGACTGTTATAAACTCGATGATAAAATTAAATTGCATTAAATACTTTCAAATACAAGGAAAAAACAGTTTTATTGTAAGAACTAAATCCACACCAAAGAAAAACAGAACATAGATTAAATGTGAATATAAACAGAACATAGATTAAATGTGAATATAAACAGAACATAGATTAAATGTGAATATAAACAGAACATAGATTAAATGTGAATATAAACAGAACATAGATTAAATGTGAATATAAACAGAACATAGATTAAATGTGAATATAAACAGAACATAGATTAAATGTGAATATAAACAGAACGTAGATTAAATGTGAATATGAACATCAAATATATAACAGGGTAACAGCAAAATAACTGGTAAAATAAATACCATGAGTATGTAATTTGTATACATATCTACACCTTCAGAACTACTGTTCAGTTTCAAATGAATCCTTTTATATTATCTTCATTTTGTAAATAAAAATCAGATAAGAGACAAACTGCAGTAGTTTTAATGACAGTATTTAAATTTTTACATAATTACAGAATAATGAAAATTGCTTTAAAAATGATACGTTTTGTTATATGTTAATATGATATATTTTAACATAACATTTGAAAGCTTCACAAAGTGGTAGCCACGATTGTACACAGATCGGAAAAATGCACTTATTTAAAGCATTTTTAGGTAATTACGAACATTTTGAAATTATCGTGCAGTTAGAAATATAGAGTTTATGCAAACTTTGATGTTTACTGTAAAAGATATTTCTATTTGCAACAGCAGTGGTATTTATGATCTAAAAATAATCCATACCTCAAAATTATATAACGAGGTACCAACATTAACTACTAATATTATACACATATATAAATTCATTAACATACTTCTAATCAAATAAGCTGTCAAGGCACTTCAATTATTTCAAAATATATGTACTTGGTCAAAGCTGTTTGTATTTTCTTAAATCAAATCATTATAACACGTCTTTTTCAGTATTTTGGAAACCCTAATCCCTTAGCTATTCGCTCAACTAGCTTTGGCTATAATAAACGCAAAAGTTATTTTAGAAATACACCGAAATGAAAAGCATTAACTTCCAAGAAATGCTCACAAAATGCACGATGGTAAGCGCACATTATTCATCATCTAGGATGGTCTAACAGACTATTTGTTAAGATTAAAGAAAGTTTCCATGACTGATTCCAGAATGATTATTAACAATCAATAACTTGACATAGTCATTATTTCCATTTGCTCTACCTCAACACAAAACCTAAATTATATATAAAGTTAACAAATCAGTATTATCGCTCTATTTTTGTCATGCTACAATAAAATGATCATATATGTACTTTTAGATGCATGTAGTCTATTCTGATTGAAACAGACATTGGCTAACTCGCCAGTATTTTGGTTATGTATGTATATACAATGTATTATTTTATTATAATTTGTATTTATTTATTTTTAATACGTTAAGTGAGGTTATTTGAATATGGCACAACACACGAGATCTTCTTCCGTAGCGGGTAGTCTTCCTTTGGAGAGGAATTTATAGGAGAAATTGGCTCGTATTCACATTACAGAAAAGAAGCTGTTGCTTGTTTAGAAACATGCCTTAAGGGGTTGAGAACTGAAGGCTTAATCAAGTACCATTCTATTGAAAAGGCACAGATGGCTTCGGAAATTTCAAGCAATGGTTGATAAGCAGTACAGAGAAATTTCAAAAAAAAAATAATCTTCTGATTCTCGCCAAGTATGCAGCAGATTCTAAATTCTGGATGGTTTAAAAAAATTAAAAGTAATTTTCAGCTGTTAACAATGTATATTTTTTTCAACTGTTGAATATACTACGTTTCAAATATCAAGCAAATTCATTATTAGTATTTCAGAAAGTTCTGCTCTAAACAAACACCACAATTGGTTGCAGATAATTAGCTCAAAATAAGCAACAAATCCATTGTTTTCCTACGCAGCAGCTTCAAAAATTTAGAAGGAAGACTTTGAGGTGTTTGAGGAAACGACTAATGTCATAGTTACAAAATGATGATCGTGCCAAAGAAATTGCTGAAATTATCTTTGTTTAGTAACAATGGATTGGATGAAACAAATACTAATGACACGGTTGAACTCAAAAGAATGATAAAAAACAAAAGATGCAGATACTATACCAAATTTCTTCAAACCTTTCTTCAAAAATTCTTCAAAAAATGCAGGGAATATATTGATCACTCGATTATATTTCATGCTATTAGGCGAGGAAGCTAGTTCTTTATCAAGTGCCTTATTTTTTAATTTTTAAAATAATATAAAGGAATATATGTTTATTTTGGTTTGGTTTAGTTTGGTTTATTTAATTATGGCAAAGCACGCAAGGCCTATACTGCCTAAGGAGAGATACACCGTAGTGAACGACTCTCTAAGTAATAAAGGAATATAAAACCGAGTTCATTAATTACGTCAAACTACCAAAGAGATTTTGCCGAAGAGAAGGAAGCTTTTATAAAAAGCCCTTTTTAAAGGAAACTAGCTAACCTTTTGCTTAAATATGGGTAAAACTATTTTATTCATAAAATTAGCCTGTTTAGCCGCTAGAAACTGAGCCTAGGGCGAATCATAAAAGTTTTTTTTTAAGTTTAACCGTTTAAAATATGGTGGGAAAAGATAACGATTCAGCATGCAGCACACATATATTCAATAAAAGTTATCAGGGCAATTTCCTTAAATATTTGAAGGTTTGTTATCTAGATTGATTGTTGAGCCATTTATTGAGAAGCATTATTGTCATTTTGTACGTTAATTGCATATTAGTATTCACTAATTTATTTAGTCCTACGTTAGCATCACACGTTCATAATAATGGAAATATTGAAATATAAAGAAATGCTTGTATGAGAGTATCTTTCTTTGTCACTGAATTTATATTAATAAAACTCAATCATTAAAAAGTTTACAATAATAAACTTAATCATTGATAAATAAAAAAAAATCACATAAATCATTGATAGTTTGTATTTTTATGAATCTTAAAGTGAGATTTTGGTTAAACGCTAAACTGGACCAGGGTCTTAAGGTATCAAACCGCGTCACAACGTAGCGGCGTCAATTTTATGTTTATTTTGATATATTAATTTTTGCTTTGTACGATAGATGACGGTTGATTTTATGATGATTTAATCTGATATGTGCTGATTCACACCGTTAACGTTCATGTAAGAAACTATAGCTATATTCTTATTACTTGTTCCGAATTTTGCTATATGTGGGAGAAATACAAAGGAATATTTTAATCGAAAATATTCATTAAAAATGCGAAGTTTCGAATATGTATGCCTAAAGGAAATACATGTAGCAAATCTAATTTTCACCTTCAAAAATAGCTTCAGTTGGCTTTGCTCAAATTTACGTTTTTGCTTTTTAAAGATTAAACAGTAGTTACTAAAATAGTTTTTTACTAGAGGAAGTATCTAGTGACAGTTAAATTACATTGAGAGTAATGTATCTAACAACAGAGAGAACCATACCGCTGTAATCCTTCTCTAATAACGATGCAAAAAATACGACTCATAGTCGCACATTTTCAGTCTGATGCGATATGGAACCCATATAAAAAATTTCGATAGAAAACAAACTAATTCTCTCATTATATCAGCAAAAATGACACGCAGTTTTTAATGATTTTCGTCTTTCTAATCCAATGACGTAAAAGCTCACGTTCCATCCAATATTTCACCTATATTCGATTTTAGTCGATTAAATGTGGCAAAAAATTACTTATAATTGATCAGAAATCAATAACGCGAACAAGCAAATAAACACACAAACAGGCATTCTGCTTTACATAGATAGAGTTTGTAAAACCTACAAATTTTTGAACAACAAACTCTATGATTTGAAAACGAGCAGTAGCAAGACATTTCGAAATAAAGCATTTTTATCTCCAACGTGCGAGACTGCTGCCACTCGGAAAAATGATAGGAAAATTAGTGTTTTCAGAGTTTTTATTTAATATCTCGGCTGATTAAAGTCGTATGAAGATGAGAATAGTCAAAACGGCTTCTCAAGAATTTCTGGAATCGGGACTGTATTTAATGTTTGGCAATGCTATTTTTATTTCATTGTAAAACTTGGAAATTTTTTATTAAGAAACTCTACGACTTGAAAGCAAGCAGTGGCAACAATTTTCCAAATAAAGCAGATTTTTTTCTCGAGCGTGCCAGACTGTTGCCACTCGAATAAATGAGAGCGAAAATTAGCGTTTTAAGCGTTCTTGATTAATATCTCTGACTTTACTCTCTGACTTCTTTTTTTTGGAAAAAGGTGGACGTCGACCTTTTCCAGGACCCAGAAAAGAATTGTAGAAAGTTTGGTGACGATAACTATAGTAGTGACTGAGTTATTAGCGAACAAACAGACTTTCTATACATAGATAACAGATATTCGCGAAGAATTCTGATATTCAGAAACTGAACAAAATATCAAGCCTAAAAGGGAAACAGATTATTGATGATCTTTGGTCATATATAAAGTTCATGTTGTGAATGAAGATTTTAGTTGCAATCTTCACCTGAACTATATTTGAACAGCACCATCAAGGATCGACTGTAGGCAATACTTTGGCACGCTATCCGTAAACTTAATTTTTGTTTGCCGAAGATTATTTGGAAGCTAAAGATGACATATAAAACCATCTCTAGTGTCTTTTCCCAGAGATTCACTGTTATTACAATAATTAGCGTCACTGTTAGTTTTTCCGGCATCACTCACAATTTGGGGTAGTGGTCCAGATTTCCAGCTAGCTTCGACATGGTTCGGTGTTTCTTTTTTCTTTCCAGAAGAGTCTTGTTTCGTTTTCGTTTCAAATATTATTTTCCCAAGATTTATAGAAGGCGCTTCTAATAACAAACATAAAACAGCAGCAAGGATGTAACTGCCAGTAACGAATCCTAAATATACGAATATCTAAAACAAAAAGAAAACTATATGTAGTAATGTATTTGCAACGAATACAAATAATGTTGCTTTTAATACTTTCGATATTCTGTTCTTAGCACATTAAACTTTATAGTGTTAGAAAGCAAAATTATGCAAAATTCAACCAGAGAATGGCATCGGTTTCAGTTTCATACAGAAGCACCATAAATTTCAAAGAAAATGAGCTCAGAGCCCATTTTCAAGAAACACAGTTATCATGCATATTTAGAGGAATATTCCTGTATAAAACTTCATATTTTCTGTAAAGTCAGCATTAATTTAAGATTGAATTTTGCTTCGAATAAGTTTTAAAAAAATTAAGCGTATTCATAGGTCATAAATAATGTAGACTTTAAAATATGTATAAAATACATACCGCCAGATGATTTCTTGCTTGAATGCTTTCTCGAAGCGTTGCATACAGTGTATGTTGTAGCAACGGATGTATCATGTAGGCAAGAAAAGTCAGTCTGCTTAGAGGAATTAATGGTTTCCAGCGCAAAATACACGAAAGAAAACCTGTAATCCGAAAATAAACATATTTGAAACACACGAAACAAAGAACGGAGCGCAGATATTTAAAAATTGTGAGAAAAATGGTCATATTCTAAAAACGCTGCGTTATTCTACAGGGTGTTTATAAAGTCTGTATACATTTATTCTTAAACAGGCTTTATTCCAAAACGTAAGAGATTTGCATGAAAATGCAACATAATAGAAAACTAAATTAGTACAATTCAATGTGGCTCTCATGAGTATCTAAGCACAATTGCCACCATTCCATTACACGCTGGAACACCTTATGTAAAGTTATTGGTGTAATTTCAGCTACTGCAGCCATAATTCACTGTTTTAATTGTACAATGCTTCAGTCTTCACTCGCTACACTTGAAAAAACTCCATACAAAAAATTTCTAGGGGAGTTAAGTCTGGTGACTGTGGAGCACAAAGCCGTTGAGAGCCACGACCAATTTACCTATCAGGGAAGGTTTTATTAAGATAATTACCCACAATAATGGCGAACTGGGGAGGTGTCCAATCCTGTTGGTAGACAACAGTGTGTACTACCTGTGGCTCAAAATAGTGTTACAACGTAGCGAGATAAATTTCTTTCTGTAAATATGAAAGGTCCGCCGAGCTTAGTTATTCCAATCCATACATTAACTTTAGGTGTGGCTCCCTGAGATTCGTATAGTACATTTGGTTATTCAGCATCCCTCAATCGGCAATTATGCCTATTAATATGGCCGAATGTGCCTTCGTCGCTAAAGAGAACATTCTCCATTAAGATCTCATTGTTCACAGCTTTCAACAAATCATCACACATGACTTGCTGAGCTGCATAATCCTCGGCTTCAAGCTATGCACAGTTTTGAATGTGGTAGGCATCCTTGTTTAAATGACAGAGTAACGTTTTCCAAACAGTAGTATGCGAAATACCGAGTTTCCGGCTGAGTCTTCGTGTAGATAGATGTCTGGAAGCTTCGCGCAATCGCTTCTCGTACGCTTTGCTCAACTTGTGGTCTAATCGAAGATCTCCCAGAACAGTCTTCATCTTTAACACTACCAATTCGCTTGAATTTTTTTACGAAGGTTTTAATAGCTGCTCTGGTAGGGTCTTGTTTTCTGAATTTGCGGGCGAAGTCCTCCTGCACCTGTTGATACTTTAATCCATGTGTACGAGAACAAACAATGGCTATTCTTTCCTCTGTTGACAGCATTCTTTCAGATCGCTTCGAAAGAAATTGGAATTAGAACGTATTTCTCGAAAATGTATAGTGACTTTATAAACACCTTGCATAAGCCAATAAACAAAATAATTTCTTACACTTTTTCTGAATTCAATTAATATTTTTTTTCAGTACTCATATAAAAGAGCTCCAAAAGATGCTAAGAAGGTATTGGACAGAATAATATTTTATTACACTGAGATAAGGTATAATAATTCATCTATTTACCATTCCAAAAAATTCGCTCAAAATTTATTTAGCGATTATATCCGAAAAGGAGCTAAAACATATTAGAACAAAAAAACTTTTTAATAGTATTCGACGATAGAGAACTTTTTTAATCATTTCGAAACAGCTGAACAATTAATCAGAATTATGCCATCAGCTGCTCAATATTGCAAATGTTTCTTAATCGCACCTGTAACTTGAACAATGGCTTTCAGTTTAGAGTTGAAAAAAATTAAGTTAACAGAAGAAAAGCTGTTTATCCTTTTCGTTCTTTTCTAATCTGCGAAGAATACCCAACAGTACTGACTAAATGAGGCAGCGATTTTGCTTCTTTGGATTCAAGGCACCTAAACTGTTTACCTGCATGAAATTTCTTATTTTTTTTCTCAATGAATATGAATAAAAATTAGTTCTTTTTAATACATCCTTCACGAAAGCATTTTCTACAAGAATCAGCCATTGAATTTTACCATAACAGACTATCCATCTGTTTCACGTTGGAGCTCACGATCCTCTAATTTGAAACAAATGATCCAGAATTTATAAACGCAACGCGTTCCTAACAATTATTATATTTATCTCATTATGTTTACCAGTTACTAAAGTATGTTTCTCTGTTGTTGTTACATCAAAATAAATGTTCTTAATTTAATTTGTGAATTTCAGATCGTATTGAAATTATATTGTAATCGCATTGTGTCGTACGTCATTATTTTTAGTAAGTACTGGATACGGGGTGTACTGTGGGTTTGCACGATGGACCGAAACAGGCAACCTCTATATCCTTTGGAAAGCTTCAGTTGTTCATTTCTCAACCTTTCTTTGCAAAATCTTACAAAGTTTGCAAATTGTTTTAGGGTTAGTTAGTATAAAACGGCATTACCAGTTGACCATGGTGCATCGCTGGTGTCCTCCATACCTTTACTTGCACCTGTACCTATTTAGGGATTTTATACAGAAAGCTCATTCATTGCTGCGTGAAGAGACTTTTTTTCCTTACCAGACACATTTC
Source organism: Stegodyphus mimosarum (assembly GCA_000611955.2). Lineage (NCBI taxonomy): Eukaryota > Metazoa > Arthropoda > Arachnida > Araneae > Eresidae > Stegodyphus > Stegodyphus mimosarum. Next base: position 503,681 of record KK113308.1, on the reverse strand, counting down.
GCGCATTATGCAGCCCCCTTCAAAAACTTGGTCCACCAATGGCCCATCAGCATCAACGTCGAAACTTCTCTGAACTCTGATAGTTTGGTCTGGGGTTCAAATCCTGGCGAACGAGATGGCTGCATAAGTGTTTTCGTGGCTTTCCCCCATATGTAACGTGGACACGAACCAGTTTCCCTCAAGAATGGTCCTCCAGGAAGGCATCCCTCTCCCTTGGCCGATAGCCCTCGAGTGATTCGTCACGATCAATAAAGTATTAGAAAACATTGTATTCAAAAATTCTTTGGAGGTGATAAAAAAAGTAGTTCAGATAGAAATACTTTCATTTTACATAAAATGATCACAAGTTTTGTCGGAATAGTATGGCTCTTCATGACTCTTGGAACAATATTCAAGATTAGAATTAGAATTCTTTCAAGATTTTTTTTTCTTATTTTCTGAAGGTATTTCATTCAAAGTAAATGTCTGATGCTTTTAATACATAGTTTACCAAGTGTGAAGATTCTTTTAAAAACCATGTATTTAGATAGTTTCCATGAAACTAGTAATGGATCAAAAGAATAAAATGAAATATAGAATGAAAATAAAACACTAACAATATGAAACAATGGTACAGTGTGTTTCTTGTGAGCAAACTGAAGGCTTTACTATGCTTTATTGAACTCAATTTTATGTTTTATTTAGTTCTTAAAAAAAGGAATTTTGAAGTACCGAAATTTGCATACCGTGCGTGTATCTTTTCAATGACATTTTTGCGATTTACTGAAATCTCCTTAGAGATCATAGTAAAATATTTCAGAGAATGTTTTTATCTAGAAAACTACTAGTTTTGTTATGAAGATAACTGATAATCGCAAATAGTTACCACATGCACAGATATATTGACACAAAAATCAATAAATAAGAAACGGGCAACATGAGGGAAAGGTAGACATGCAAATTCGTAAAGTTATGTTTAAAAGAAATAAAAACTAGGCTATGAAATATATCATTATTATTGCTTACACTAGTCTTATGATCTGCAATTATATTTATATAGGATGATTCATAGCAGGAAAGTAAGAAGCTGTCAAACGTTAGGTAAAAGCATTTTGCAGGCGTAAATCGTCACTCCTCTTGCAAATTTAGAGTGGTTCCCGATTGCGGAACTTGCCAACATGCATTTTATCTGTGGGGCTGTGTCTAAAACGGAACAAGCACTCAAAAGTAATGGAGAGAACAATTTTCGGGTACCATCTTTGAGCAGCTGCTCCGTTTCCAGCCACAGAACTCCGCGTTTGTGTAGTAATACACACCGCTTCAAATTCACATGGGGAATGAAGAATGGAAATTTATATCATGAAAATACTTTTATCCACTGCTAAACAATACCCAATACCATCTCAACGCGCCATTTACGCACGAACATTCCACTACAAAATCTGCTTACTTCGTCTCCCTCTACCTGCCTTTAAACTTTTGCCAGTTACTTTTGAATCACACTGTGTTTCAAGACTACGTATTTCCATCTAATCATAGAAACTCTTCAAGATTACAATGAATGAAATTTCATCTAAAAGACGTTTTTTTGTTTCGTTGAATATTTTTAAATCCAAGGCTGAAGTAGAATGAAATTAGGATATTAATGAATTACAAGAAAGCATAACATATTTAGAAGATTTAAATACTTGAAAAGAAGAAAAAAACAAACTCAACATAACATACAAAATATAATTATTATTTATTGATCACAAATATTTAAAACTACCTAAAAACATAATGATTATTCAATGACCACTAACATTTTACAAAATATGTCCTACCTTCTCCATCTGTGCTGGTTGCTAGTGTAATCCAAGCTAATCCGATAGTCCATGCCACTCTACTTAAGCTTGCGTACAGAACTGTTGCCACGACTCCTGTAGCTCCTGTACCACTGTTCCATGCATGAACACCAAATAATGTCGATGATAAAAGCATAAATGCCAGTGCCCAAAGGAAAGTTTTCATCACCTGTAATTCAAAAGAGCATTTCTAAATTGTTAAAGGATTCATATAAATTCAAGAATCTTTAATTTTAAAAATCAATTATTGGCGCAATATACAGAAATCGAACTTTTTTTCTCTTGTGGAGTGGCTAGCTGACTGTTTACGTAATAATAAAAATGACATCTGCGGTTTTATGGTAAAGTTTTTTTCATGTATTGGAGTTTCAATTTCAACTGTCAGAGCGTTTTTTAGGGCTATTTGAAAGAATATATAGGGATAGTCCAAGAATTCTGAAGACCTGCAAACCTAAATAACAAATGCAGTTTAGAAACTTTCTCGTATTCCTTTAATTCAGTGCACAGTGTTGCAAGTTTATTTTGCTCAATAATTGCTATTTGTAATTTGCTTCTGTTTTTCAAGCAGTAATGCTTATTTGCCATCACAGTGATTCATTGATTTTGATATCAGTATCATGACATTTCAATAGCTACTGTAATGCTCCAGGATGTAAAGAGGTACGGAGCAAAGGAGGCCAATCCATTTCCACATTTTATGGTGAATTTTCTCAGTTCTAGGTATTAAGTTAGTGTCTAAATCTTCGCAGTTCACAAATTATTCGTGTGTACTCTTTCCTTCATATTATTATTATTGTCCTACAGATACAGTGTGACAGGAAACCAGAAATTCACCATTGATCGTACAGGTGTAGTCTCGCCGCCCTAGCTGTTAAGTCCTCTCCCCCTCCCAATTTTGATGAATAACACTAAGGCGGATAGTCCTGTGCCTCTTCTCCTACCTCCAAATTACTTGAAAGAAGTTAACGGCTCCCGTGTATTTTCGGCGCCCTCATGTTCCATTGTGCATTTACAAACGTCCCTGCCTTCTCTGGGATTTGAACTTGAGTCCAACTAGTGTGTGGCAGCCAAAAGAACAAACCAATATACCGATCACAGCAGCCAGATTACCCCTACAGAAAGGTTTCTAGAGGCGGTAAAAATCCGGAAATTAAAATTTTATGCAATGCGATAAAAAAAATGATGGGGTGTTTCATCCAAGTGATCTATCATTCGGCATCTAGATCTCCGGATTTCTCTCGCCTCCATTTCTTCCTCTGCGGAAGCCTGAAATGCATCGTTTACGATGATTCTCTTAATGACTTTATCACCGAATCATCCCAGTTTCACTCTCCTGAAGACCTCGTAGCGAAAATGAAGTATAAGACGTCGCGCGCTTCTTCCAAAACGTACGCCAGTCACTTCGTCGTCGTTTTGCTACGTGTACAACAATTAATATTCGTTCTTTAAACAATTCTTGTAAATATCTATAATTAAAGCTGCTTTTTGTTTTTTATGTTCTTCGTAGTTATTACGCTTCCCCATTCTCATTTTTTAGTCCATCGCAAACTGCATTATAAAAATTGTTACTTTTGTCATGCTCTCTCACCCCTTAAAATTGTGGTCGTCAAGTCTGTTAAACTTTATGTACAGTATATTAACCAGTCCCTCTCTTATAACTAATTTATTAACATACGTTTCAGGAGATATTCCTGAAAAAATTCTTACACGCTTCATTATTATCCAAAACTTTATTAATTGAAATTCTGTGGTGTTTAAAGAGCTTTAACACTGACTAGAAAGATGCTCATATAAAAAATAAAATTTCAAATGATTATCAGTATTTGATCAAAGTGTGTAGTTGGTGAATATTGCAATGCTTTCAAATATTTGTAGTTTTATTACTATGCCCATTTGAAATTGTAAAGGAACAAGTATTTAAACAGTCAGAATTAAAATTTATGTAATTATTTAGACACAATTCAACAGCAGAAGTATTTTAAGAGACTGGCTTCTTGAAACGCTACTAAAAACCGCCATAGTTCAATGGCAGCCAGGATATGTTCAAAAGGTAAACACCATTATGTACTAAATGATTCAGGAAAATATTATATCCAAAAGGTCAAGCGACGCAATAAATAAATGCCAGCAAATCATTATGTCTCTTAGTCATGTTTTCTGCAAGTCCACTTAATTTTTGAACGCCAACAGTCATTACGTCTTCACTTTGAAACAATATCTTCTGAATAAAATAGGGAAGTGATCAAATTGCTCTAAGTGGTATCAATTTAGAATAATCTTTGCCTCATTTTAGATACGTAAATAATCCTAGATATTTATACGTCAAAAAATTATTTCCTTGTCTTATAACAGAGAAATGTAGCCATTGCTCCTGACTCTTCATATTTATATTAAATGAGAAAAAATTCCTTTCGAAAAATCTTTTAAGAATTACATTGACGCTTTATAGCATGAGATCTCATTTAGTTATTCATATATATTTATATTACAGATGGTCATCCTCATGCAATTTATTCGTTTCCTATGCAATGGAACTTCGGATCACGAACAACCCACTTCGCCAATGATTTGGTTCACGAAAAACTATCCCTGAATGCTAAAGAGTGTTCTCGATATAAAGAGAGAGATAAAGACAGAGAATGTTTCGAGATGAAAAAAAATATAAAGAGAGTCTTACAAACATTCACGTCAGCAGTAAATGATTTGCAAACACGTTCTGAAGTTATAAGGTATTTCTCCCGCCTTCTTAGCATGCCTTCATGGTGTAATGCTCAGCACACTCAGCACGTATTCGAGATGTCCGAGGTTCGCATCCCGTCAAAGACATTGCTCATTTTTCCCATTTTCTTTCAAAAAACAAAAAACAACCTAATGACTCTCTACATAGGCGCCCGAACTTTAAAAGGTGGTGGATGACGATTCTTCACCATCAATATTTGGCGTTTGGGTCAACTAATCCTCAGTCGCTCTACGGGGAGTATATAAAGTATTTCGCCCGCCTTTTTAGCATGCTTTTGTGGTGTAATGGTGAGCACAATCGGCGCGTATTCAAGAGGTTCGAGTCCCGGCGAGGGCACTACTCATTTTTCACATCTTCTGCTTTTAAAAAAAACCTAATGACAAGGTAAACAGTGCTAAAGAATTAACACTCTGCCTAACGTTCAGAAACATAATTTTTATATTTTCCATTGTTAAATTCTCAAACAATAAATTATCAAAGTCAGGCAGCAAGTGTCTTGCAGGACCATGACTTCAGCCCGGAAGAAAGTACGAAATTATCACTAGATTATATAGCAGGCAGAGACTTTGAGAGCTTTAAAACTTAGGGATTTTTTTCTCTCTTATCTCTACTATTGTGTCTCTACGGAAAATCATAGACTTATAAGTTAATGAAAACGCGGGGAAGTTACTAGAGGACCATAAAAAAATGAACTGAACAAGAAAGAATGGCAATAACTTCAGAAGCAAAACAAAAGGCGATTGCAAAGGAAATATCGTTAGAGAAAGAGGAAGGTAGAAAATTTGATCTTAGCTCTTCAATTCTCAGTTTTTGTAAAAAGGGATAAGATGTAAAATTTTCACTTAATAATATCAACCTGCTAAAGCAGTAGAAAGGTACAACGCATGCATTTTCAATATCACTGTCAAATCTCTCTTAACAAACATTTTAAAACATAGACTACAATAAATCATATAGGACATACTTTAATGAAAAGGGGGGCCTAGTCAGTCTCAAGCATAGTCGAATGGAACTATGAGACAAAAAAAAGGGGTGAAAGAACTTATTCCAGAGAGTCAGTTACCCAATGTTCGTTACGGGAAATATCTCCTCATCCCAACAATACCCTTCCTCTTTATTAACAATTTTCACTTACTCCTTTTACCCCAATTTGAACTAAATTCATTTTTGTCTGTCTTATCTGTTTAACTTTGTGTTTATCTTTTTCGTCTTTCGTCTTCGATTCAATGATTTTAGTTTGGTGCTAGTATCTCACGTACAAAGTAAAATTCAGAGGCCGCTTTAGATAGCCCTAACCCTCAGAGGCCATCCAAGAAGGCATAACCCTTCCCCGTCAACTCAAGGGAACAATTTTTGTTTTACAAGGTCTGAGAAATGCAACACAATGACAATGGCTGCCATCCATCGAAATGCTTAGAACCATATTTTGACATCGAGCGTCCTCCAGTTTTGACCAAAGGGAGCCAAACCCTAAAGACCTGCGATATCGACGATGTGACGCCTCCACAACCAAGAGGCAGGCAAGACAGTACCATAAGGAGTACCCTGCGGAGCCCGAACCTATCACCGAATAAATGATAGTATTAGTAACTGTGAAGACTGAATTTTTCCCCAGAAATCAAGTTTGTCTTGATATTGACCATAATACTGACCAGCCAGAAAGCAGAGATTGCTCCCAGTCGACCCCCTGAGGGTACACACAAAGTACATTTTTAAATTTTAAATAAGTAATCATCTGGGTTCCAAGAAGGAATTTATATACTTTACACTAATTCCTAAGGGAAAATGTTTCAGTCTGAAAACTTTATGGATGTTGAATGGCCTTCAGGAACAAATTAATTCATGAACCGAGGTTTCACTGTATATAACAACATATATTTAATTATTTAGGACATTATTTTTTGATTTACTTACCATTTTCTGCAAAGAAAAATATTAGAAGTTATGTTTATTCCAAAGTAATGCCTTTCCTATAATTTCAAGGTAAATATTCGCAATAAAAGCTCTTTCTCGCCGAGATATTCTGCTTACAACTAAGAACGGTTTTTAGTCATGAATCCGATTGATTTAATTCTAGAGTTAGATCTATCAGATTCATCATTTGGAAAAGTTAGTAGTAAAATACATTGCATTTGGTTTATTACTGAATGCTTTAAAATCTTGTTTTGAAAAAAAAACTGCTTTTCTTTCTACATAAATATCTTCTAATATTAGACATGTCTTGGTGCATTCGTAGAGCTTCTGGATGCCTTCGAAGGAGTCAAGCGGTAGAATACGCTTTTAATTTTCTCAATACAATTTTCTGAATATCTGATAAGCTCTCAAAAGTGTGTCAGTTAGGGTGAAAATTCAATGGAAGTAACAGGACACAGTCAGAAAGCACGGCCCATTTAAAACGACATGGGCTTCTAGGCACCAAATCTATTAACTCTCATTTACTCTGCTTTCATGAAAGAAAAATGAAAGTTATAAAAGAATTATAAGTTGTTTTGGGGAGTCTTTAATACCTAGGGTCTTCGGTCCAACCCTCTTCTAAGCGGTAATTCGGCCCTATACGAACTTCAGTAATCAAAAGAACAAACGAGAAGATTAGGAGCAGTAGCATACATTTTGCATTTAACTTCTGGATGACAGTATACACGGCAGTTCCCCCGTTCAGTCTTTTAATCCGTAACAGCAGATATAGACTTCATAAAATATGCAAGACACTCAGTTACACCTTTTACCGCAAGAAGGCGTTATTATAAAGCAAAAAGCTTGTTATCGCTTAACTGAGTATGCCGATATCTATTCCATTCTAGAAAGTTGTCTTTTTGAAATACTTTTCAAAGCAAACTGGCTCGTATTCAACTTACATATGGGCTAAACCACAAAAGACAGCCAGCTCGTTTACCCGGAAACAAACCTGAAGACAATTAATTCATCAGTGCTCAACTATCTTATTCTCTTGGCTCATGGCAGTCAAGAAATAAGTTAAAGTAATTAATCTTTGTCGATAATTATCATTTGAGAGCTTCTTTGATTGGCTGAAGAGTTAAAATGCTACAAACGCACATTTTGTAACGTGGTGTTATAAGGTATTTCTTCCGCCTTCTTCGCATGCTTTCGTGTTGTAGTGGTTAGCACACTCGACGCGTAACCGAGAGGTCCGTGGTTTGATTCCCGGCGAAGGCGTTGCTCATTTTTCGTCACTCCTGCTTCCGAAATAACCTAATGCCTCTACAGTGTGACAGACATGAGTACGAGATTAAGAAATGCTGCAGATACTTTTTTCTATTGCTTCTCTGCTAGGACTGCGTTTAGAAATTTTCCGTTCCGTTTAACTGAAAACTTCACAGAATATACTATCTTCTTTAAAACATAGCCAGTATGAGCAACATTGCTCGACAATGGCGATCATTGGCGTAAACTCTGAGTTTTGTGGAGTTTGTTAGTGCAAATGACGACACTGCCGTGTATACTCTAGTGGAATCTGATATACAAGCAGTTGTGTCTAAGGTACAAGATTTGTCATCAGAAGAAAGTGAGGAGGACACATCATTCCGCTCATCCACCAGAAAATGTTACATGCCTTGGACACTGTAAAACATTTTGCTGCAATATCCGAATTGACCGCTATTTTTACAGAAGCCATGAGTACCATTAGCCGCCACCTGGTGATCTGCGAATGCATTTTTTCAAACTACAATACAGCAATTAATGTGGTACTGTAGTTTTTCTATGACGACATACATTACGTATTGTAGTATTCTAACTATACACTGTAAATGGTTAATGTGTAGAAAAATGTATTTAAAAAATAACAGTTGAATCCCCAGGAAACACAAACTCTTGATTTGTCGGTCCTTAGAGATTGTTGTTAACGAGGTTTACTGTAAAATCTTAATGATATACGTACCCAGTGCATTTTTAATTTGGATCTATATATTCGGAGATAATAACCGACAAAAATGCCAATACAGAAGGGTCCTAAGTGCTGGTACGGTGGATAATAGATCTCCATCATCAGTTGATTCCTTTGCCTGTAATGAAAATGAGATTGAAGTTTGTTAGTAAAAACAAAAGTAAGAAAAGAATTTTTGATCTTCTGTTAAAAATTATAGTTACGTAGCATTAGAAAATAAACAGATTTGTTTCACAGGTTGGTTCTCCCTCCCCTTTCCCGGGGTAAAGTTTCCCAGAATGATTAAAATTTTTTTGAATCTAAATATTTTTTAAATACTGCTTGAATTCTTAAGAAGTTAAAAATCGATTCATAAAATACCTATTACTTGATATGGAAATTGAAAAGAATTGAACAGTTACAATATATTTTTCAGCACAAAAACATCCTGATGTCCCGAAGTTGCGCTTGAAAACTCCTTCTGCTCCATTCCAGGTAAGGGAAATACACTTTTTTAGTGGCAATTTATTATTATACTTTAGGGCTAACCATAACACAACTCGTGAGGTTCTTAGGCAGTTTAAAAGCATGTATGAAGTATGGTAAGATATAAATACTCGATGTTCAAAAAATGTAATTAATTTATTCCATTTCTCTCTGCAAAGTTATCAGTAAACGTAAACTGATAGATGTCAAAACGTAATTATTTTATTTCTTTCTTATTAGTTAAGAAACTTAATGATGTTATTCAAAAGCACTAAAAAATACTGTACTGATTTTATCATAACATTTTGCAAAGAAAATGTCTGAAAGTTAAATTTGCTTGTGGATCCTTTACAAATGGATGAATTTTTGCATAATTATTATACTGTGATTCTATAGCAATAAAATTGCTTGAAAATATTAATAACATATTTTTAGCTACTGAAAACGTATAAACAACATGAGCGAAAATTCTATCGCCATACGACATGTAACAGAATTAAAGAAATTTAACGGCTAGTAAATCAGAAAAGAATCTCATTGTATGGCATTTAAGGGATGGAAAATCAACCTCGAATTATTGTAATTTATTTATTAGCCGACTTAAGACAAAACAGACATGAAGCAAAAATCCCATTTTTTTTTAAATTAAATATCTCGTTCAAAATTTTTTGTAAAGAGACAAACATTTATAATTAATATGAAATCGTCCTAAATATTACTCTAAACCCAAAACACTATATAAAAATTATATTCTGGGATTTTTGCAAAATTTATTTTTAGAATTTAAAACTATTAAAACCTGAATATTTACATTATCTCAAACATTTTACTTCCGGAAGTAAATATCTGCAACCATTAGTTGCAAAAAAAAAAAAAAAAA
>KK113308.1:450084-493850 GCA_000611955.2 Stegodyphus mimosarum | reverse complement strand
AAAAAAAAAAAAAAAAAAAAAAAAAAAGACCGCATAAAAATTTATGGAAGTGTCTATGTACACTTATATGTACTTACTCAAAATCAGCATGTGTGAAAAGCAGAGTAGGAGGAAAATCTCTGATATAATTGTGGATACCAACTGCTAAAATGGACAACATTATCACGGTAAAGTTCACCCATAGTCCGATACGAGGTTTCCTGCAAGTAACAAAACAGTGCCAATTAATATAATTTGCGAAAACACTTTCTGAGATCCTATTCACAAGAAATTTACTGGCGCTTTTTCGAACGTTAATACAGGGTGATCAGCGAATAAGCCCTGATTTCAAAATTAAATATCTCTACAACAAAGATCGATAGAATTATGCGGTAAACTGTACGTATTAGCAAAACTGTAAAAATGGTGTAAAAAATTTAGAAAATTTAGTTACGAAAATCGTTAACAGATGACGCTCTAATCGCAATGACCTATCAATAGCCTTTAAAATGTAAGAAGTGAAATAATGTATTCCATTGAATAACGTGTTTTTTTGGTTCTGGAATTTCACCGATTAGAACACAGTCCTATGACAACACGTCGCAGTTTTCAAAACCGATTGAATGTTCCAGTTGGACCCGATGCGAAAACTATTCGCATGCTCTTCGCGAAATTCGAACGGACTGGCAGCATGGCTGATGATCGAAAGGGAAATGTTGGGTCTAGGGAAACTGTAGTCACTCCTGAAAATGCAGCCAAAGTTTCTGGAATTGTTCGGCAAAATCCTAGGAAAATCATCCGATGGATTGCATCAGAGACAGGTTTGAAGTATACGAGCAAGCAAAAAATATTAAAAAAATAGCCTAAGGCTGTTTCCATACAAAATTTAAGTCATCAGGCATACCCATGAAAGCTGTGCAACAAAGGGTTGACTTTGCGAATCAGATTCTAACAATGATCGACAACGACAGATTTGATGTGAGCTGCATCTGGTTCACAGATGAGGCATATTTTCATTTGAATGGAATCGTTAATAAACAAAACTGGAGATTATGGGGTGCCGAAAATCCTCATTTGTGTGAAGAGAAAGCACTACATTCGCCTGAAGTTACTGCATGGGCTGCGGTATGCGCCAGAGGCATTCTCGGACCCTTTTTTGTACGAGAAACGATAACTACTGAACGTTACGTTACAATTTTGGAACAATTTGTCAGCACTCAACTAGCGTTGGAGGATCGACCAGGTATCGAGTGGCTCATGCAAGATGGGGCTCGACCACATCGAACAGTTAAAGTTTTTCGCTTTCTTCATGTATACTTTGGGAATAGAGTAATTGCGTTAGATTATTCGCAATTTACTGACACAGGAATAGCTTGGTCTCCATATTCTCCCGATCTGAGTCCTTGTGACTTCTTTCTGTGGGGCGCATTGAAAGACACTGTCTATCGAAACAATCCCGCTACTGTAGATGAGCTTGAATCGTAAATTGGTGTTGCATGTGATTCCATTTCCGTTGAGACATTGCAAGACGTGATATCAAATTTCATTGTTCGTTTACGCCACCCCATTATTTCGAACGGTGAAAATTTTGAAAAAATTGTATTTTGATTGCAAAGGCTGCTTCACTTTATTTATTTATTTATTTATTTTAAGATTCCTTTCAGAAAAAGAGGTTTCAGCGCATAGCGCCATCTGTTAACGATTTTCGTAACTAAATTTTCTAAACTTTTGTACACTATTTTTACAGTTTTGCTAATCTACGTACAGTTTACCGATCTTTGTTGTAGAGATATTTAATTTTGAAATCAGAGCTTATTCACTGATCGCCCTGTACAATAATAAAATATAGTATTAGTTATGTAAAATATTTTCTTTTATAAATGTGTGATTTGTACAACTTATCCCTCATTCATAAAAGTAGGCAGCAAATAAATAGGAACGTAACTATTATTTTAGTTGAAACAGGTGATTATTATTCTAGGAAAGTTAGAAAGATTATTTAATTCATCAGTGATACGACTTTTATGTGATGCATGAAACGTACGTTTGAACTAATATTAAATGATGATGGTTAGAATTTCTTTTTATTCAGTGAGAATTTATATAAAATTGGACTAAAACTAAAAGTTTAACTAAAATTCTGTTCCCTAATGATATGTATGCATCTTTAAACAAATTAATAATAGAGTGCAAGTACACAGCGGAGACTTCGTCAGAAATTTTTTCATTACTGCTGCATGTGATTGAGTGCTGCCATCTGTTGGATACAAATTAAAGCATATTACAATTTCGGCTAATGGTCGCTAAATGCTGTAATTCTAAAAGTGTAGCAACAACCTGTGATAGGAGTAAATTTTTAGCATAGAAACTCGATTTCGCGGGCGAACAAATTCCTCCTTCTTCAGGAGACCAAGTTACCAATTTCACCAAGTTATAATGATATTTATATCCTAAGGAAGTCAAGAGACGAGAGAGTAGCTTCATCTGTTATAAGAAATAATAACGAAAATTGAAAAGTTAGGATAATAGAGATATAAACGTGTTAGGTAGAATTGGATTAAAATCATTAACTAAGCACGGTCTATTTTTGTGAATGTGAAAAGCTTCAAGAAAATCTAATTCTCCAGTGGGAAAAGCTTTCTGGACAATTTTTTCGGACCGAAAGTCGAAATTGTGATTAAATTTCCAACTATGATTAGCAATCGAAGACTTGTAAATTTCATTCATTTTTTACGTTTTAAATCTCTATTATCCTAATTTTTCAATTTTCGTTATTATTTATAATAACAAATGGAGCTATTACATCGTCTCTCTCGATTTCCTCAGGATATAAATATATTCGTAACATGGGTTTTCAAGTGCAGATTTCTTTGCCCCTGATGAAGAGGGACATTGCTCTCCCTCGAAATCGCTAGCTTCTATGCTAAACATCTACACCTATTACAGGTTGTTGCTTCACTTTTATGATTTATTTGAGGAGTGTTTCTCTTCTGTCTTGCTGTAATTCTATTCGCTAGAAAAGAAACAAGTTGTTCATTATATTAAGTATAATTATCTTCTGTTAAAGGGGGAAGTCAAATATAGGAAATTTTGGCGAATGAAAAGGAAGAAAAAGCAGAATTTTGGTTGGAACATTTTTTAAATAAGGGCAATATCCTAATAAAAGAGGTTTCCTGCAGTCAAATTTCACGTCAAGAAATTTGAGATTTCACTGAATTATGTACCATAACTTTTAAAAACTTGATAAATTTAAGATTTATTTCAAAGCGATTTCTGAACTGGTCTCTCCTACATGCATAAAGTGAGAAGGAAAAATGTTTCAACACCTGCCATCTTTACGATACAAAAAAGGAGTTACTGGAATTCAGCCTTATATCTATCTCTCTCCGCATAAAATTTGAAAGAAATTAGGTCTATTCAATTAAAAGATGTAACGGCAGAAAAATGAATTTATAGTGATTCTTGACATTCAAGTTGTTTTCTGTTCTCTCCTAACCCTCTTGTTAATTTAAAGCACGCACATAGTATATGTATCGATTCATCTGGAGAAAATATAAAATGTTCTTTAATTTTTTTAACTCTAATTCGCATACAGTCACTTTTAGTCTTTATTAAAATGTAGGAATTCCGTACTATGATTTCATAAATGCATACAACTTGATTAATAAAGCATAGATAGAATAAAAAAGTTCCATAAATAGAATAAAAAAGATTGAGGTCCCGAAAATCGCTTATAAAAGAATTTCGGTACATGTTGCTCATTGAAATATTTCCGAAATTTTATCCACTGTGAGCCAATTTCTGTTAAACGAAATTTCAAGCATAAGAAAGAAATTTTAGTTCACGTATTTTGCATTAAAACTCGATTGTAATAAAACTGAATGCTTTGGCTTTAACTGCAATGAGAAAGCTTCAGCTTATTTCAAGGGAAAATGTGGATTCTTATTGTGGTAAATAAAAGCAGAATGTAATTGCCCCCCTCCAATAAAATAGAAGCAATTCTGATTTATACCGAATTTTTCATTTAATAACATTGCCATACGTCTCCTGATTCTATTAATATTTCTACATATGTTCAAAAATATTTACAAATTTAAAAATTACAGAATTAAAGGTTTTCATTCACGTGATATTAAATACAATTATAATCTTTGTAAATAAAATAACCATTCTTGTTCTAGAATCGAATTAGAAAACTTCGGAATATTTGTTTCCTGTATCAATCCCTAAGGAATTTTCCCATTCCTTACCATGTGCTTTCGTGGTGTAATTGGATGCACATCCGGTAAGCAACCAGGAGTTTCGAATTTCGAATCACAGGGAAGGCAACGCTCATTTTCACAATTTATCGCTTCAAAAATCTAATATATTATACAAGTGGGGCTCAAAAAGACGTCTGGTGAAAAAGAAGTTCGTCACTGTCTGAATTTGGCGACTACATCTTTTCCTCCCTAGCCTCCTTTTCGAATCCTCAAGACAGTACTGATGAATTTTCCTGTTTCTTGCTTCAAACTAGACTTAATTTCTACAGATTCCGTCCATCACCATTACATTTCAGCTTTGTATTCGTAATTCATTTACTAACCAGATACCACAGAAAAGTTTTGGGACCCAAGAAACCTCTTTATATGTTGTATGTTGGTGCTTTTCTGTGCATGAAATTTACTGCAATATTTCCATAATTATTACATAGATATTTGCGTGAGAATATTGTTAAATTACTTTATAGTGTCTGGTTGCTAAAGTTTCAGTGTGATCGCTGAAGTAAGTAAAGGAACTGGACAGGAAAAGGGTTAAAAGAACCCTTTATTAGAGTCTTTAAAAGAAGAAAATTCTTGGTAGAAATTTCCTTCCTTCTCACGCGCTACCAAATTTACCTATTCCGGCATTGACAATTAGGGGAATGATGGCCTATAGAAAGAAAGCATAAACTTAACTGGTTAGTCAAAATAAATATAAATCCTTACAACTTTAGAAGAAAAGACCTGTGCGCTGAAAGCGTCATAATAAAGAATTAGTTTATCCCATTAATAAAATGAAATCGAAAATAAAAAAGGTTAAAAAAATGAGGCAAAAAATGAGCATGTTTAGTCTATGTACACATAAAAACTCTGATGCACTTTACAGAAATTTGTGCAGATTAATATGCGCTATGCTTCTGAATATGTGCAAATGAATACGCATTAAGACATGTAATATGCGGAAATGAAAATATCATAAAATGCAATATATGCTGATTAATATGCATTATGCGCTATGAGGATTAACCCTTTGCACTCGAGAGATGACTCTTGGTCAGCAATTGATTTGTGTGGTAACTCGAGAGGTAACTCTCGATCACCACTCGCTTTGACGCGATAATTCGAGCGATAACGATGTTTATTTAGATTTGGTTTGAGCAATAACGCTTCATGAGTGTCTTCATCAATATATGCGTATAAAACGACTGCCAATCTTTAATCTTAAGTAGGTTTTTCTAGATAGATGCGTCTTCGATGTTAATTCGAACTCGACAGTCGTGGCAATAGGAATATTATTTTCAAAGTTATGGAGCCCAAAAAGCATGGAAGACGATGAAGGAAACAGTTCAAGTCAAGACGAGTTCGATTTTCATTGATGAAGAACGTCTATGCATAAAACTATTTGACGAAAGAAAGGAGAAAAGCCGTAAAGAATATAGCGATGAAGTAAGAGGTGTAAGAAGGTGAAAAATCAAGGTAATAGATAGTGAATGGAAAAACAACAATGACGCTTCAGAAAAAAAAAACAGAAAATTCGTAATGGATAACGGACACAGAATCCGAAGAAATACCTTAAAGAATCCCGTTTGTATCTGTCGAAAGAGCCGCAGGACCGCACGTGTCTTCACACATAACCATTAGATTTCTGTGAAATTGACCTGACAGACTGAAAATCGTCTCGAGTTGCTGATTCGTCAGAGCGAAAAAGGCCTCGAGTGCAAAGAGTTAATACGCACACAGCAACAAGAAATACAGTAAGCCTGAAACTAGATGAAAACTGAAGGTAGTATACATGGCAGTTGATGGCAAAAATTATATATATTTATTCTCAGAAATGTTTATTTACATCCGAAAAACATCACGGAATCACACCAAAGTTGCTGTAGTGAATAAATACTATTAGATACGATGCAACAAATCTACTACCAAACAAAACAAATCAGTTCGAATGCGTACTATCGTCAACTGGACAGTTTTAACGAATCCATCTTACAGAAACTTTCAGAGCTCATTAATCGTGTAGAAACTGCATTCCATCCCGAAAACGCGAGACCACACGCAAGTTTGATGACCTGACAAAAATTATTGGAGTTTTGGGTGAAGCGTGTTGGCACGAGTATCATACTCGCCTGATCTTGTACTCTCAGATTTTTCACTTCTTTTGCTCTCTTCAAAATTTCTTTTGTCGTATAACATTTAATTCATATGAGACCCTAAATCAGCACCTTGTTTAGCTTTTCCCTCATAGAGCTAGGTTCTTTGTGCATGAAGAATTACGGAGTTCATTAAAAGAGAGCAAACAGTTATCGAGCTAAATTGGTAATACAAAATTGACTGATTATTGTTCTTTATATAAATAAAGGGCTTTTGAAGAATATAGAAAATATGCGTCATGAGTTTTCAGACAAACCAGATATATTACATTCTAGACAGGTGCATAATGCCGTACATAATGTCGTACACACTTTCAACTAAGAAACTGCAATGAGTATTAATGACGAATGCAAAGAGAAAACATGCGTTCCGAATCAGAATTTTCAAGAATATTTGGAAACACCTTATCATTGACTATACTGATGCTGCTGAAAAATAAAACAAATCTAAAAACCTGAGAAATCTCAAATTAGCAATATCGATGTATATACATCAATAAATGCTTACAATGGAGTCACTGCTAACATATTTGTTTGCAAATTATATATACAAATCAGTTACTGATGTATTTGTCCGAAATGATACGTGCAGTAATATCAAAACTTGGTTATACATGGCATTATGTACAGCTTGGACAAAAACAAAAAAAAAAGCTCTATGTCTCCGTTCTACTGGGCCGATCGACGAAATTTAATTTGCGTTTTTCATGTCTTGAAAGCGCCGAATTTGGATATATATTAGATTTTTACGTTGTTTTTTAACATAGGCAGTTTGACCCCAAATCGGACTTCTCCGGAAATGACACACTGATTTTTTCCGTATTTTGATTCTAAGACTCACATGAGTCACAATTTGATGAGAAATTTGAAAAAAATTATTTTGGGGAACATTTTTCACTTTGTGGCAAGAATAATTAATTCACTTAACGAAATTCTTAATTTATGGTAACCTACCTATTTTCCTTTCTCTTTCACTGTAGATGAGCGGAAAGAAAAGGTACATCGTTTATATATCTCTTTCTATATATATATAAAGAAGAAAGTCTCTGTGTTTGTTCGTGATTAACTCAGTCACTACTCTAGCCATCGTCACCAAACTTCCGCTAATTCTTTTCTGGGTCCTCGAAAAGGTCGATGTTCACTTTAAAAAAAAAACTAAAATCAGATATTAATTAAAAACTCTGAAAATGCTAATTTTCGCCCTGAATTTTCCGAGTGGCAACAGTCTCGCACGCTGGAGATAAAAATCTGCCTTACTTCGAGAAGTGTTGCCATTGTTCGCTTTCAAAGCGTAGAGTTTGTTAATAAAAAATTTTCAAGCTTTACAATGAAATAAAAATAGCATTGCCAAACATTACATACATTATTTCCGATTCCAAAAATTCGTGGGAAGCCATTTCGACTGTTCTCATCTTCATACGACTTTAATCAGCCGAGATATTAATTAAAAACTCTGAAAACACTCAATTTCGCACTCATTTTTCCGAGTGGCAACAGTCTCGCGCGTTGGAGATAAAAATGCTTTATTTCGAAAAGTGTTGCTACTGCTCGCTTTCAAATCGTAGTTTGCTACTCAAAAATTTGTAAGTTTTACAAAATTTAATATATATCTAAAAAGAAATGTCTGTTTATGTGTTTGTGTGTTTGTTTGTTTATTCACGTTATTTATTTGTGATCAATTATCGTCAAATTTTTGCCACATTTAATCGACTAAAAGTGAATATAGGTGAAATACAGGATGGAACTTGAGCTTTTATGACAGTTTGATTAGAAAGAGGAAAATCATTAAAAACTGCGTACCATTGTTACTGAATATAATTAGTTTATTTTTCTATAGAAATTTTGTATGTCGGTTCCATATCGCATCAGACTGAAAAATGTATGACTATGAATCATATTTCTTGCATCGTTATTAAAGAAGGATTACAGTGGTGTCGTTCTGGTGTTAGATAAATTACTCTCATTCTAACTTAGCTGGCATCGGATACTTCCGCTAGTTTTCAAATAATTTTAACGAAGCATGTAAACCACATCTGGCGTTATTATCGCTTATAACAAATATGGCAAATTTTAAAACGCGTCTGTAGATAAATATATGTATCTTGGGAAATTTTGAATAAAAAACTACAATTTTTTCCAGGTGTGCCTAGAAATACATATACCTTAAGGCGATAGTAAAACTTTTGTAAGCTATAATTCAAAATTGTTTTTGGAAAATTTTTTAAATTACTAAAAATAAAATTTTTTTAAATAAATAAGAAAATACTTTCAAATTTTATTTGGATTGAACCTAAATTTTGAACTGTGAAAGAAGGAATCATGTAAGCTTAATAAAAAAGAGATCTTAATAAATATATACCAAATTCAATTAACACTGAGGAGCTAAAATTTCGAAAGCTAATTTTTTAAGAACTACTCTTGTGATTTTTACAAAACTTGGCACCTTGGGATAATTAATTAGCAGAACCGAAATATAGAACAGAACTGTACGTCATTTTAGAAAAAAAATCCAATTCTGTGCCAAAATACCTGCTATATATATATCAGTCTTACACACATATGCTAATTCGCGCTTTCGAGACCTGAAGAACGCAAGTTAAATTTCGTCACTCGGCCCAGTAGCAGGATGAAATAATGTTATCTTAAATTTATTAATCACATTAAGCGTTAGGGAATGGTAAGTTGACTTTGTCCCTGGATTATGTGCTATAAATTATAAAACTGCAACAGAAATACATACCTAACAATCAAAATTACGATCGGGATACAGAAAACGTAAATCTGGAAATCTGCAGCCAGATACCAAGCATGTGAGAGGCACTGAAAAGAAAATTAATTAATTTGAATAATCTATTGATTTTCGTAATATAAAACCACAACAGATATTTACTTTCAATGTGTTTCTTGCTTCAGGGTCAAATTACATAAAACATTCTAATTGGTATTTCAGCAAAGTTCGAAATGTTTTCAATTTACTTTGAAAATAAGAGGATATAAAATTTAAAATACTATTGTTAAGAAAATGCTTTAATTTTTTTTATTATTGCACAACGATTACGTGACATGAAATTAATGATAACAATTCCTATATATTATTTTCGAAATGCGAAAGATAAAATGCGTCGTAATAAGGCCATTTTATCATTCATAATTTGCCACGAGAGCTCATTAAAATACAATTTCAGTATTACTTATTTACTAACATGCAACAGTAGATAAGGTTAATTTGCGGGAAAAAAGTCTGAAAAAACATTTAATCAAAGATTATTTTGATATTGCGCTTTTTAGAAAAAACCTTATTTAATTTTCATAATCTTGACTTCGATCATTGTTCTAGAAACAGATGATTACTTAATTTCTAAATATTACTATGCTTTTGATCAAAACATTATAAATTATATCAAATTAGTGCATTACAAATTATATGAATTAAATATATTCTTAAAAATAAAGTAAGCATATAAATATATAAATTTTTAAAAATTCCGCGCATTATTTCGAAGCGGCTTGGTTTTTTTTAACTAACTGTCACTAAAATCTTAATAGTTTTGATTGATCATTGTACTCAGTGTTCCAATTTTGATGTTAGAAACGAAATTTCTAACATCAAATTTGGAGCTTTCGGTCAGGATACGTTAAGTAATCATAGTTCTTAACCTTCAAGCACCTTAGCAACGTTGCCATTTAAAGCAAAATAGTATCTTGAACTTATCTTTCAAATTTTAACATTAGTTAATTAAAAAGTCCAAGCCATTTCGAAATAGTGCGCGAGTTGATTAATAATTCTTACATTTATATGTTTACTTTATTTTTAATAATATATTTAATTGATGTAATTTATAATGTCTTAATCTGATATAGTTTATAATGATTTGATTAATGTAATGGCAATAATCCGAGATTCTAAGACCAATGATGGAAGTCGAGACAATGCGACAAATTTTTTCTTAAAAATGCAATATTAGACGGGACGTACTAAGAATTAATTTGCGTTAAAGGGAAAAAACATGTTCTTTTCCATTCAGTGAAAACTTTAAAATAAAATAAATAAATAAATAAAACGTTTGCCCATTTCATATGATACACGTCTTAGTAATACCCATTATTTATAATTTATAATTTGAAAATAGATATAAAACTTAATTTTTTTGCGATAATAGTTACTTCCTTGTAAGAAGTAAAGGAAGTTTTTTAATCGCGAAAAATTTCGAGTATCATATTTCAACGAAAATATCCATTTTGATCGCTCTCGAATCCATTTGAACAATGTTTCTGTGTGGCATTTGCACGTACGGACAGAATGACAAAATCTTTTTTACCAAACAAATTGCAAAATGGATTCAGAAGAAACCTTTTCGTCACGTTTGTATGTAATTATATATTGTTGCGTGCGTACGGGTTCGTTATGGATTGAATGTACAAGTCGTTAAAAAATTAACAAAAATTTACTCTTTCCACAAGAAATAAATCAAAATGCTGAAATATTTCTTCAGAGGTATTCGCACAATATCTCAAACGTTTAGCAAAACTCAATTCAAAAACATAAAATAATTCTATCTCACAGCGAAATCGCTACAATCAATAAGAGTAAACAAACAACAGTTCGATTTAAACAGCTTCAACTGCAACAACAACTGAGATGAGGTGTTTTTTTCTTCGGCTTTTATAAGCTTTTTAATTATCAGTAGAACAATCTCGATTTTCCTAGATTTTTCTGGATGGCAACAGTAATTACGAGATATTTATTTATTAAACATTAAATGCACGCGCTCTTTTATTTTTATTTTTATTTTATTTTTTATTTATTTATTTTTTTCTGACGTAGCTTTCTCTTCAAAAATCGTCTGCATTACACGGGAAATATAAAGCAATTTTAATGAGATACATTCCGCAAGAGAAGAAGAGGGGAAAAGTGGTCACGTAGTTTAAGAACAACAATTCCGCAGTCTACGATGGATTCTATAGCCAATGTACCACTAAAATTAATTGATTTTCCTAATTTAGAAATTTAGAGCTATTGTGAAAAATTAAAAAGTACTATTGGAAGTTATTTCTCTTTTCTTGATGTTAATAAAAAAAGATCTTCTCTTGTTCTGAAAAACAAGTTAATAACATTTGTTTTAAAGTAATGCCAGATAGAAAGGTACTTGTAGCAAGCTGTGTTAAGGCAGAAATGAAGAAAACAATTAATTATAAAACGTCTGTGGAAATTTCTGCAGAAAATGAGGTAAGATTCATAAATTTTCTTTTATGCACAATACTTACAATATTCATCTTTTACTTTATCAGGAATGTTAAGTGTATATCAATAGTTGAAAAATATTCCCGAGACCTTGAATAATGTTTTCCAGACTGTACAATGTAAATATTTGTTAATAGCTCATGAATACGTGTTCTAAATTATTGAAATAGTTGAATTCATGCAAGATCTGCTTATTTGCAAAAACATTAACGCCAAGCCAATTTTCTCTCATGAATTACAATGGCATAGAACATACTACACCACTAAATTTTTATTAATTTCATCACGTTGTATTTTAATAACGGGACTGTTATAATGAAGTTTTAACCAATACGCATAAATGCAGTATATTTTATCGCGTTTTACTATAAAATAAAGCAATATCTATGACCAAAAAAAATATTAATTTCACAGCTAGAATTACAGCGAACTCAGTTGTGCAAATCCATACAATTTTCTTTTTGAAATTTATACTGTAATATAAAAAATACATGTTAATCTGAAGTTTATGCTATCTGTAGATTAAGAATCGGTTATGAACAATTAAATTTCAAGGGGTACAAAATTATGTATTAATTTTGAACTGTGTATAATATTAATATCACTATCGTCACATAGTTTTAGGGCAACTGTATTTATAATGTTCCAGACATTTGAGTCTACCATTTTGAAAACCATCTTGTGCTTGTCAGGCTGATAAAATTGTGACTTAAAATTATAATAGCAATTATATTTTTCTTTTCAGTGTAGAACAACAACATACATGAACATTATTTTATGCATTTCGTTTTGCAGTGTACAGAATTATTATTGCAAACGATTCATGAGATTTCAAAAAAGTACTGGAAATAATTTAAAAAATAAAGTTAATTAATACTATATGAAATCAAGTAGAAAGCTTTAAAATTTTACTGATAAAACTGTAAATGTTCAATGTGTGTTTTGGTTTTATAATGTACATAGAAATGAGTATCCCAATCTTCTCAACATGTATTGTAACTGTTTCTTTAGAAATGCTTGGCCATCTAAAGTTGTTGCCTTTATATAGGCAAGTATTATTCTTAAACTGTCAATACCATCTCATATTCTGGTGGCTTGTTGGAATATACTGTTGCCGAATATCCGAATTTTCACCACATTTACCACAGCAAAAGCTTGTTTGTTTACATTAGCAGTTCTTACATCATGTGACCTCTGACGTCACCGGAATGTATCTCATTACATTTCTAAATAAATAGCCAAATAAATATGAAATCCGTAACAATATGTATCTATCTCGCATAACTAAAAAACAAACAGTCTCAGAACATTGAAATTTTGCATGCAGAACTGCTGTAACGCATAGTTGCGCAAATCCCTCTTTGGTTTGCAATCGGCCTCACCAAATGTGTATATTATTTATCTATATACATATATAACACGTGTATATATGTATGTATGTATAATTGCAGTATTTATTTGTTTGTTTGTCAATATATATATATGTACAACTACTCTGTTACGCGGCTCCATGAGCTTAGTTTTCTTATTCTTATATGTTGGTAAAATTGTGCATTTTTTGCTATTTTGCTTAAAAGTAATTGATTTATGTTGTTTTGATTTTCCGGTTAGGGTTTTTATGTCTTTAGTTAATTTCCACGCAATAGTTTTAGAATTATCAACAATTTAAAATTTGTTTAAATGATACTAAGGCTAACGAGGCCTCCATTGGTTTACATTTAAAATTCTCAGTGGAATAGTGAATTAATTCAGTTTGTGCACCAACTTCAGTGTCTTTTTGGCGCGTGGGACCAAACGTTAACGTTCAGTTTTGTGCACGGAAAAATCTGTCTTCCTGCTGCCGGCCGAACTGCTTGTTTTTGCATATATAAAGTCTAATTTTAATGGTAAAAACTGCTTTTTTTTTAACTATTCTTAACTGTATTTGGTGTTCTATGTTTTTCTGCCTTCTACAATTTTCAATAAAGATGTTTTAAGCTTTTATGTGTTTTTACCTTACCGCGAAGTGAGAACTGAGTCAACTGAATGAGAAATATATCTCTAATGAAATTCGTGAAAATAAGTTTAAATGAAATGAAGTAAAAAATGTGCATAATTTAATAGGCCGTACAAGGAAGTTTGTGGTGTCTACATCAGATTTTTTTTCGAAACCTGGAAGAAATGCGATGCACTGAGATTTAAAAGGCTAAAAAACGCTCCCTCTGCTCCAAAACTCTGCATAGCAGGCAGGTATGCTTTTTATTCCTTTCCTGATTGTTGATCTTATTCCTTATCTAAATCATTGTCTTCAATTATCTTCATCTCGATTTCGACAGGTTTTAAATTTTAGTTATCTTTTCAAACCAGTATGTTATTCTCTATTTACTTAGAGTTAGTTTATTTTTCAAACCGTTATGTTATTTTCTACTTACTTAAAGTAACTTTTTATTTACTTAGAGTATTTACTTAGGGTAAATAAAAAGAGTAATTTTTTCTATTTACTTAATGTGTCGAAAGCAATTTTTAGCGTATTCCACGGCGAGTATATTTATATTTCTAAAACACAATCCATTAAAATTTATTTCATTTTGTATTTGTATTAAGTAATTGAGTAAACAGAGGAAAATTTATATTTGTTTCTAAAACATCAAGGCTATTACAATTTGGATAATTTTTATCTCATTAACTAAAAATTAAATAAGTACTGGCATTGACATTAATAGGAAGAATAAGCCTTCCGATTCTTTCATAGCTGTTCTATGTTTGGATATATGTTGGTAAGAAGCACCACAGTCATAGTGCTTTGAATCTCTCTTTTGTTTCTCAGACTAGAATGGGAAATCTGTAAGGTAAGGAGGGTAACCGATATAAATTTTATTAGTCTTGGGGGGGAAAGTGATAAACGCTTACCGAGCTTAGTAGCTGATTTCTGATATTTTCCGCTTTAGTGTGACATACGCAGTTAATTTGAATTTTCTGTTTGCCTTTTTTAGAAATCCAGGAGAAACACAACGGCATGCTTCGAAGACCACAGATTGAGTAATGCTGACTTAAAGTGTCAGATTCCTCAATTTAATCAACAGTGCTCGCTCTAACTCTCGAATTCATAAAAATCATGTTCCTAATCGAAGGAATTTGGAAGTTCTGTAACATATCTAGCATCACCTTCCAAATCAATTTTTTTTTCTTGTAACAACGACTTCACCTATTAAAAGGAGAATGAGAATAATTTCGAATTAGAATTCGTTTAGTGGCAGAATTCATAAGTTTTGTGAATAAAAAAATGGAAGTACGGAAATAATAGTCCTCAAACATTTAATAGATATTTCTCAGTCCGCTCACAGGTAAACCATAATTCAGTGTACATTCATTATTACATTTAACATTATCTTTATTGTTACTACATCTTAAATTTAATAAAAAAAACTTATTAGTAAATTAGTAGCTTATTAGTAATTTATTAGCAAATTAAATTAAATTAATAACAATGATCAAATTAAATTAAATTAATAACAATGATATATTTTCTGATAATACTACAGTAGAAGTCCGATAATCCGGCACGTTTGGGACCGGCTCGGTGCCGGACTACCGAAAATTCTGGTCTACCGGGCGGTAATTATAAGAACAATTAGGTTAATAATTAAACTAAAAATACAGTATGCAAATACATACAACAAAGTTTATTTTACATTTCATATAATGTATGTACACGTACTGTAAAACATATTTCACTTAGATTTAAAAAAGTCACGAATGTCTTTTTGTTTTCTTGACTTTTGGCGTTTAGTATAAAATTTATTTCTAATGATATGGAAATCAATAATTTCTGAAGCACTGTAGCTAGTACTAGCCTCAGCAAAAGAGATAAACTTATTTAGTGATTCTGCAGCTTCTGCCCAGCTGATTTTTTCCTTTTCTTCCGTTTCGGCATCTGAGTCATTTTCTTCAAGATTTTGAGTAGGCTGAGGGTTTACTACAATGTTGATAATGTCCTCATCGGTTAGTTCTTGTTCAACAGGCTCATTCTCGTCGATTAAAAGCCACTCCTCTACCTCATCTTCAGGCAGGTTTTTCAAGGGATTGTCAGTACTTCTAACGACATCCAAAACTTTGGTCAGAGCGTCTTGATGGTTTTCTTCCTCATCAGTCTGTAGAGTTAGGTCAGATGCAGGGTTTGCAGCTGGCCAAAGTTTTCTCCAGCATTTTTGGAGTGTTGTATTTTTTACCTGGTTGCAAGATTGTGCAATAGCATAGACGGCATCTTTTACTGTAAACTTTTTTTGAAAATCAGTCACGTCACAGTCGGCATTTAACAGGCCTTGAATAAAAGATCTTCTATAAAAGCATTTAAAATTTTGAATAACCCCTTGGTCCATGGGTTGAATCAAAGATGTTACGTTAGGTGGGAGCAGAGTAGCAACAATATTTCCAGAAACTAACTCATCTACTGGCGGATGGGCTTTGCAATTGTCCAAAAGAAGGATGGCTTTAGTATCTTCTGGTAGACCAAGGCTTTTGAATGATTCCTTGACCTCAGGCACAAAGTGGTGAAAAAACCAGTCTTTAAAGAGGGCGGCAGTTATCCACGCATTTGATTGAGCATCGTATTGGACAGGCAAGTGTGTAACATTCTTAAAAGCCCTGGGTTTTGCAGATTTACCTATCACAAAAGGGGTCACTCGGTGGTTTCCAGACGCATTAGCACATAGCAAAACGGTTAATCTGTCTTTGTTTTTTTTAAAACCCTTGGCTGCTTTTTCTCCTCCCCCAGCTAGTGTAGATGTTGGTAAACATCGCCACAATAGCCCTGTTTCATCAGCATTGTAAATCTGTTCAGGTGTTAAATCATTATCAGCCACGATTTTCTCAAACTCGTCTTTGTATTTTTCTGCAGAGTTTTGGTTTGCTGAAAGGGTTTCTCCAGTTACATCAAGTCTTCGAATTCCATGCCGAAACTTAAAGTTTCTGAGCCAACCATCAGAATAATTACATTCACTTTCAGCAACTCCTAAATCTTGGCCGAATTTCTTTGCCTTTTCAACAATCATTGGCCCTGTTACCGGCTTTCCTTCAGAACGTACTGCACTAAACCATTTGAACAATACACTATCTAGCTGTTCCAGTTTTGGTTTTTTTAATGTTTTTCTAGAAGCCAATTTTTCAGTTGTTACCGATTGAGAAGCAAACTTCATTAGTTCATCTTTTTGTTTTTTAATGTCATAAATAGTTGATGAGCCAATATTAAACTCATTCATTAAAACATTTCTATTCTCGCCTTTTTCTAGCCGTTTGATGATTTCTAGTTTCTGATTGAGAGTCAGTGTTACGTGTTTTCGTTTCTCTCCTTTTGAACTCGAAGGCTTAGGTTTTGAAAACATGGTCACTGTACAGTTAGAACGAAAATCACTTTTTTTATAAACAGTTTCAAAAGTTACGTTTACTGCGATGTGAAAGGACACAAAACAACAACGCACAAAAAAATGGCGAAGACGCTTCGTGATTGATTAACGGAGCTGCACTGCACCTGAATTTGTTGTGACAGCTGAGACTAGCCGGCCGCTAATTGTTTCCGAACAATACCGAGCGCTTCCGGATAATCTCGAACTACCCCGAAAACTTCCGAATAGCTCTCGAGCGGTTTTATTTGCTTTAAAAACACACTTTTGGAGAAAACCAAAATTTTTACAATTTTCCGGAGCGATGCCGGACTATCGGGCATTCCGGACTGTTGAATGCTGGACTAATGGACTTCTACTGTATAAAAATTAATGCAACAAAGTACAAGGGCCCAGAATCTAGTGGGTTGCGACTGAATTTAAGCATTGTTTTGCAGCAAAATTACGATGAATTTGATGGTAAAGTAAAAATGAAATTTTATATTATATACATACCCCTTTGGGACTGCTTCTGTACAGATTATTAATAAAAATAAGGTTAGTCCACCAGTCGTTTCTGCAGCCTTCTGTTATGGGTTCAATATTTTCCCGCCAGACGGGACCGTCCCCAACTAAAGGCAATAATGTACTGACGCCTACGAAGAACATTTGAACTGGCAAAAACCTGAAAAATCCATTTCAGATAGTTTTAAAAATGTAATATTTTGTTACAGCGTTAAGTTCTTAAAATATCTAATTTTTACAGTAAATAGAACATTTCAAACGATTTACAATATAAGATTAGTACTTTAAAATACTAAAGTGTTTATTTTGCGTGACTATTATTAAGCCTCTCTGTCTTTTTAACATTTGTCGTTAAGTATTCAAAATTGCAAAAACAATATACATTTCAGTGTTTCTTAAAATGGTATTTACGTATATTCCTGTTGACCGTGAAAGTTGACGGTAATCACACCAAAACTGCGTCAATGATTCCTATTGGTCTGTTTTGGTTTGATAGATTAAGGCAAAGCACACTAGGGTTATCTTCCTAAGGGAAGGGATTCGTGGAGGACATTTTACAGGAAATAGCTCGTATAGACGTTACACATGGGGAAAATCACAAAAACACTCATGCAGCCATCCATTCGCCTAGAATTGAACCCAGGTCGGAGCTACCAGTATTCAGCGGTTTTACTGCTCGGCGGCTGGTGAGCGCCAACGATTCAAAAGGACGTTTGGAGAAAAAGTTAGCTTTTTATATAGTTATATAATCACAGATGGCTCTGTATTTAATTACTCAATCAAGGTAAGTGTTAAGACAAGTTATGAATATGGCATTTTAAAACTTAAATAACTGCAAGATCAAACTCTTTATGTAACAAAGAAATTTTTTAAAACTATAGTCGATCATTCTGGTGGTCATCCTTTCAAAATGGAATATAAAATAACAATAAAACTGCCACCTTATTTACGAACACAACACCTCATAAACTATTTCTCGATGTCTTTTATCTTGCCATTTTGACGAATTTTATAGTCTTTTAATATTTTGAGTATACGCATCAGTATAACAAGATTCGCAAATTCGAAAATACTTCACTGCTTGCTGTTCTCTGGAAGAGAGATTTTAAATTAGGCTAATTTATTTATTTAGTTTTTTATTTTTAAAAATGCGAGAGAAAAACGGAAAATTGGCTATTAACTTCATTATACAACCAAATTTGGCTCACTGAGATCAGGGTTTCATAAAAACCAAACACAAGTTCTTAAGAAAGTATTGTGCCACCACGCTTACCCATTATTGGCGGATAACATCGATTATTGGCAACACTGTTAAAAATGATCGATGGTAAAATACGTAATTACCCAAAAAATTAATAAAACCTTTTGAAGCGATAGAATAATTGATTTGCTTGGCACTATTCAAAAGCTTAATGCATTCTCCTAAAATATTATACGATTTACACAACAGTTACTGGCTTATAGCGTAAATTCTCTCTCTCAAAACATGGTGTATGTTTTGCTTACTTACCTCCATAACCTATGTATAATGAAGTGCACAGCATTCGGAATTCTACCTGTCTTTTTCTCCATATCCAAAGCAACATAAATCATCAAAAGACCACTATAAAAAAATAAAAACAAAACGAAATATTTTTATTTTAATTAATTAATAATATTTTAAATTTAGTATTGAGAAAAATTTCGTACAATATCAAGAACTTATTTTCGTAACGGGAATCTTACAACAATCTCAAAAAACATGATTGGAGTATTTAAATTTGTTTCAGTTTACCTTCACAAAAGAAAGCACCTTGATAATTGTGCTCATATGTTCTGAATCATTAATCTGAAAATAAAACTTACAAGACCTGAGTTTAAAAAGCATAATGAAATGGAGAAAATTAAAGCAATGCAATCACACCCAGAAGATGCGCTTTCGAATACATTCTCTGTGGTTCCATTGACTAACATAAAAGAATCCATAAATTAACCATAAAAAAATTCAGCATAGTTTACCATAAAAAAATCCGTAAATTTAGCTTAAGAATCATTTTTAAATCTCTTTCCTTGTAGTTTTATTAAAAACAATTTTTCGGAGAAGGAGAAAATGGCCTTTTTGGAAATTATTTTAGTTTTTATTATGAACTGCAGATGGCGCCAGAAGCGAAGAATTCTTACTAGTTTTTTAGATTTGATGCTTATTAAGTGAACTTTTATTCTACATTATTTCCGCAAAAAAAGTAAAGAATATATTAAATAAATAAGTAAAATTTTGCATATTTTCATACTGGAGAAGAATAAACTGGAACATTCAAATTTTTTAAGTGCAGAAATAAACACTCAACTTTATTGGGAATTACTATCTATGTTATTACGTAAAATGCAAAAAAGCAAAAAAATTGTCTTTGTCAAAGCAAATTCTTGACACATTTTAGGAGTGCCTATGACCAAGAATAAACTTTCTTCTTAAGCAGCGGGTTAGCAACAGATATTTCAATATTAGCCAATTAATTTGCCATTTCCAACTGTAGATGATATTTTCCTCGATAGATGGCACCATCAACTCAATAAGGCATACTCAACTACGCATTGATTTTAATTTCAGGTGTTTAATTTACGCATTGTTTTTTCTGATAATAAATGCTTTTGTGTAAATCCAGCTACGAATGCCCTGAAAGACATATTAAGTACATGCTGAGTGCTCAAGTTAAATGTAAAAAAGAACGTTTAAATAATTTAGTAAATAATTACCTACAATGAAATAACCTAATTAATCGTTAAGCAATATTATAAATTTGTATGTGGCCAAACACAGTATTTTTAATGAGTCTGTAATTAAGAGTTTCATAATCAAGATTTATTAGGGTACTTTCAAAATAAAGTAAGAATAAGGATAGAATTTTCTCCAAATTCTTTATTTGCTAAATTTTTTCTTCATTGAGTACAATTTTTTTTTTTCTTAACATTAGCTTTATTTTAAGTTCGATTATTTCTTTTTAGACTTGTGTCGATTATTGTACTTGTAATTTCTTTTTACTTATACAAAAAAAATCTTTATTTTATCTATTTGTTATTAAATTAAACTGCAGCTTATATTTTATAAGAAGTGATGGCGCGTATTTGATTACTTTATTTCACTTACCATTAGTAACAAGCTTAAGGAGAGCGTTGCGAGCCTTTGTTAAATTTGTCTATAAATTTGCGTGTCCCTTATGCTTTATGTTTGCTTGTTTTATTTATAAAAAAAAAAAAAAAAAAAAAAGGTATGTTTGAACATCATAGCCACATTCTGACTTACAAAGTTTTTTCTTTCTGCATTACAAAATTCCTAACCGTGAAAAGAAAATTAATTAATTTCATTGTGAAAGGCTATTAGTAGCCCTAAAACAACATTAGTTTTCAGCTCGATGAACTGTACGTCTACAAAAGATTATCTTTGACTGTACAATATAGACATTAAATCAGTGCTCCGCTTTCAGCCAATCAGTTCCTTCTCACCGCCATCGGATGAGAACGGGGATAGAACGATTTTGTGTTCCGCAGCTTCTGGGGGCACACGACGTATAATAATTTAAAAACCAATGTTTTTCTTTAAATTATGTTGGATCCCTATATTCGCATATAGTGCTATAAATAGAAGCTCTAAATTTATTGAATTAAGATTTAAAGATTAAAAGATTAAAAGTGGATTTATCATGTCTGATATGAATTATCTCCTTGAAACTATATCACAATGACAGTCTCCGAAAATGCGAAACCTCTAAGAGAACTTAATTCTAAACTTGATATAATTTTTCTTTTTCAAAAATCATTGCTCGGCCTTAGAACTTCCTAGAAGAAGATAAACAACGCGTCAAATAACGTGTGCAACCTTCTGGCATAAACTGTACACATAATGAAATTTACTAGTTATTTTCTGTAATATTTCATGATTTATTTTCATAATATAATTCTGTAATATTTATAAAATATAATATTGTTCTTGCAGAGTTAGCTATATGCTTTGTTTCAGCAAAAATTAAAACATTTAATTAGAATTTTTTATAAAATAAAGTAAGAGCCTTTTATTAAAATTTTCAAAGCTCACCACATTATTATTAAGTTCTCAATGCTTACTCTTCTCATCTTTTTATTCTTTTGGCACTTCCTAGCGATGATGAAAACCTCTAAAACTAGATTTACCGCTTCTAAAACAAGCTAAAAGAAACAGTCTTCCTAGAAAGTACTCTGTATGTTGCCACATGTTGTTGTTGCCTTGTATTTCATGCAACAATGGTTGCCAGAGCCTCAAGGAGGTTGGACTTTGCTTCCACCCCAATTTTGAGGAAGAGCACCTCTCCTCTGCCACCAAACCACATGAGAGGACTTTTGGCTGGCCATATATTTAGAGTGTCTCCCCCCCCCATACCGCAAACCCGGGCCCTTCGGTACCACAGTAGGCTCCCCTAACCACTGGCGGCCCTATGAGCCGTAGCTAAATAAATTCGCTACATTCAGTGCTACGTAAATGAGTGCTAAGCAAGATTTAGCTAAAGGCCGGTTTACACTTCTCCGATTAAGCTCCCAGCGAGCTCGGTACGACTTCCAGGATAATGTAAACGCTCACTTAGACCAAGTAGAAATGTAGGGGAGATGAGTCAGCGAGTCTGTTTCTACTTTGAACCAGTTGAAAATCTATCCGGGCATTAACTCCGAGCAGTGTTCGCAGAGACGCCGTGCCCAATTGCTTCGTCATATCGAAAATGCCCAGATGGAGCGATAATCTAACTATGGCATTTTTAATGCACAGGCATCTTGTGAAGTACACTGGTGTGCAAAAATTAAGGAAGAGACGGTTTTTTCAATATAACTTTGTACAAAAGCTTTCCAAATCAACACATTTAATACCGTAAGATCCCCAATACGTAAGGACATGAGTAATGTAAGCAACACTTACTAAAAGAGAAATCAGAGGGTTAAAAAGAAGCTTTATTGAAAAAGTAGCATGGAGCGCAATGCGACTGAAGGCCGAAAAATCCCTGTGATGAGTGTCCAGCAAGAAACATCCGGTCTTTAATAGGGGATATGATCTCCCCTGACTGCTTGGCAGGTTTCACATCATTTGTGCATGCTGGATATGGGGTTGTTAATGAGCTGTTGAGACACTGCTGCTCGTTCCTCTTGTAGCACCAATCGCAGTTTCGGAATCGTTACTGGCGATAAGTTACGTGCTGCCACGGGTCTCCCTAGTAAGTTCCGTACATGCTTGACGGGATTTAGATCCAGAGACCTTGCCGACCAATCCATGTGTTCAATATCTTCACTCTCCAACAGCTCTTCGACAGTAACTGTGCGATGAGGTGGAGCCTTGTCGTCCATGAAGAGGAACTGAGGACCCATAGCCCTTGTGAAAAGACGCATGTAAGGAAGAAGAACCTCGTTACAATAGCAGTCCCAGGTGACGAACCTCCTTGGGAGATATGAAGGTCGGTCCGGCTACCAAGCATTATGTCTGCTCGAACGAGAACTCCGCGACCTCCAAAACAGTCCCTTTTGATGATGTTGAAGGGGTTATTGCGTGTTCCCCGCTCTGTCCAGATGTGTATGTGTCTAGAATCGCAACTCAGACTAAATCTGCTCTCATCTGTAAAGAGTACTCGTCCCCATTCATTGTCTCTCCAATTCCGGTGTTCCCGGCACCACAGAGAACGCCTTCTCCGATGGGCAGGCGTTAGAGGTACACACCGTACAGGGCGTCGTGCAAACAGACCACCACCGTGCAGTCTTCTGGCCACGGTAAAACGCGATATCGGTCGTCCAGTCGCCTGTGTCGTGTGTCTAGCAATTTCTCCCGCTGTCTGCCGCCTGTTTCTTCTGACCCCCTGTGACGGGCTCGCCCGAACGACTGGTGGGTAGCAAACTGACGACGAGTGACACCCCAAAATGAGTGCGTTGTGCCGACCCCTCAAGGGGCCGGGAAAGGAGTTGAACCTCGACCTCAGTTCTGCGGGGGGAAGGACCTGTAGTGCCTTAATTTAGGCGGAACGGGGAAGCCAAAATGTTGTTGTTGTTGTTTCTTCTGGCCTGTAAGGCAATATACCGGTCATCTGCGGGTGTGGTTCCTCGTGGACGACCACTACTAAACCCCCGGATAGCTGTTCCTGTAGTTTGAAATTGTCTCCAAAGTCGTGAAACGATGCTGTGAGCAATTCCGAACTCTGCAGCCACACTTGTAACACTGCGGCCTTCCTCCAACTTCAAAATGATTCGACCTCGAGTAAAAGCATCCAGATGTCGTCTAACAGATTGATTGTTCGCCATTTCTCGCTGAGGCAGCAACTCGGTGTGATTTTAACTGCTATACGGCGTGCAATCTCTTTGCCAGAAATACTGATCTTACACCGACAACATGCTTTATGCTACTCAGACACTCCCCCATTACGTCTACCTGCATATCTGCGCATGTGCTACCGTACATCACCTTACTTAATCTCCTGATTGGTCTTTCTGTCCGCTCTGCCTCTTCGTTCAGCTGATATGCTAATTTTTCGACTTCGTCCTTAATTTTTGCACACCAGTGTATTATGGGATACTTCACTACCTGAATATTACGACCATTGTTTACTGATACCTAATTATAACGTGGATATAACTACTGATCAGAATGAATTTAGGCTTTTGATATTGTAGAAAAAACATAGAAGAAAATTAAATTAGGGTATCGGATTCAAAATATTTATTTTAAACATATTTATTACTGAATTTTCTTTAATCAAAAAACAATTAAATTATATGTTGTTCAACTACCCAATAAAATACAGTTTTCAATTTAAAAAAAGAGTGAAAGGGCAAACATTTATTTTAATGTGTTGATATAAATTTGGAAAAGCGAGTTTCTGCTCATGGCCAATTACACCTAATTAAATGCAATCTAAAATTTTGAAATTTTGTTTCATAAACTTTCCTTTTTATTTGAACCACAAATCAGATTTTATTTAAAAACGATCAGTCGGAAGTATTAAAATTAAAATCGCCGACAGAAGGCGTATGAGGCTGTTATTAACATGTTAAAATCCAAGGATGTTCGAAAATTCAAGACTAATAATTTTCGCTCAACTTCATACACAGAAAATGGCCTCAAACACTTGTGGAATAAATATGCTGATTGTGCATTTTGACACTCGAAATAAATATTGCAGAGAACTGTAGGATTCACCCGTCCCCAGAAACCGACGCGCTATCTGCGTCTTAATTTTCCTGGCAGAGCATCTCGAAAGAACTGCTTCGCAATCTTCAAGCACAGCAAGCTGCACGTCGGTATCCATTTTGCAAACAAACGGAGGCGAGGTGTCAGTCCGCTCTGATTGGTGTAAGCGATATACCAGAGTACAGGTCCGTTTACTCGGTTCGAGACGCTCGGCTCGCCGAAAGTCACTCAGAGAAGTGTAAACTGGCCTAATTCTTAAATTCGTTCCTCCCGCAGTCTCACTGCTACAGTTGTTAATGTTGATCGTTTAATTTACTAGTCGAAGTTAATTTTAATATTATGTCAAGATAGTTTTAAATAATTAGTATGGGCTGTTATAAATAAAACGACCATTAAGTGTGTTTGAAATATTTAAATTAGTACAGACGTTTCGCTGACTCGTTGACAAGCATAAACATACGTTCCATGCATAATCCGATCTTTCAGTCTACTTTATCATGCTTTCAGATTTAAAATTATATTTTTTCTACCTTTTACATACTACTTTCTATAGTACATGTCTGCATATACGATATATAATAACTCTGTTCGTGAAATTTGTCATTTCGTAATTTCCCACTCTTCGAAAATTATAATACTGAATGTTTCAGAAATTATGCACGATTAAATGTCTCCTAAATTGACATGTGGTTCCAATTTAAGACAAGAATTTAATAAAGAAGTTCTTCAAACTAGGACTGTTTTGGTCAAGTGATATCTTTTAGTAAACACATAAAAATTTAAATTATGCTCTATCTTCTTTAGCAAATGTTCTAAGTGATACGTTTTTCTTTAACCAACTTATTTCTTCCCAAAATAGTCAGAAACTTTATCTTCAAGCATTGGTCAGAAATGATTAAACTTATCGGAAATTTAACTTTCAAGAGTGTTGCCCAGGGTGCATTATAAAAACTGATACTATACTTGTAAGAAGAGAGAGAAATAAAATAAATTCCAACTATTGATAGTTAAAAAAGAAAAGAAAGAAAGAAAGAAACCCGCAACATGTAGAATGAGCTTCGAAAAATTTATCTTAATAATTTAACTTAAAACCATCTCATCCAGTAAAGCAAAATAACAAAATCATCAATTTTAGAACCATGAAAAAACGGAAGATGAATTTAAGCATTTTTAAGAATGAATGACAAAAACTCGTACTTATCTGGTGTTAGAGATAATTTTAAAAACTTCATAGTGACTGAATTTAACGAAGTTTCATTATGATTCCCAAACATTTTAGTTAATGATATTTTGGATAAATTTCAACAAACAAGTACGGATTTTTTCCCCGAAGAGCAGAAGAAAGAATAGCTCAGCTATTAAGAATAATAGTCTGCTTACAGTTCTTTTGCTTAGGGGGCCCACATAACTGTTGAATATTCATACATTTTTAACAAATGTTATCATGTGACCAAGACTATTTTACTCTCCATGTGACGAAGACTCTTTTTCCTTTATCTTATTGCACAAATTTATCTTATTTGTACACATGCGTTAAATCCTAAATTTTCTAGAATCCAAATATGAAAGCCGAAAAAACGTTTCTTGAAACATTCATATAAATGTTAAGAAACAGAAATATTCAAATGCTGCACAATTGTGGAATAATTTAGAAACTGTTCTGTGGAATTAGAAATTGTTTAATCTGGTCTCTGGCATTTTTTAAAAATTTTTTCGCAACCAATATAAACCAAAATCTTGGTTTGCATTATTACGTTATCTTAAGCAGAGCTATGCTTGTTAACCTTCCGAATAAACTCGATACATCTGTCGTAAAAGAAAAGACGTTTCATTTCCTATCAACTACCTAAAATTTAAAGCATTAAATGTATTGCACTCGCGACACAAAAGGCTAAAAGAAAACGACAAATCCAGATCGTTAAATTAATTTTTTATCTTTTTTCAGATTTTTAAAATAAAACATGCTTGTGTTGTACCGTTTAGCAGTTTTCTGCATCTCCTTCCTTGTCATCCATTCGTTGGTAATTGTGAAGTAATTCTACTTCTAAGAAAAAAGGCAACTGAATGAAATGCGTACAGCAAAGCATTTAGTTATACATAAAATATCCGTTTCCAGTTTTAGATACTTAAGGTTCTTATACCTGAGAAAGAAAAAGTTGTCCACCACTAAAGAAGAGTTGGTTATGAAGTTGAATGCAAACTGGCTTGCCATTTCAATAGTAATTTGTAAGTATCCTAAAGCAAAAAGAAAAAAGAACATAAATGCTACTATCTTTTAAATTTACAGAATATAATAATATAGTAGTTGGCAAGAAGCCCGCCTCGAGCGGTCTGCAGCCAAAGCAAAATTTCGAAGTTCTATGTACACCTAAAAAGAAAATGCATAAAAAATTTCAATATAAATGAAATCAGTTCATTTTTCAAGTTCACGCAACAACCAATTCATAAATACTTTTTTTGATGCCAAATCAGGAAGCAAAAACTTATGAAACTTCAGATTCATACGTATACGTATGACATCATTAATGAAATTTAATGTTATAATGTCTTATTCAAACTGACATATTTTCTCCCTCCTTTCTGCATGCTTCATGGTGTAATGGGAAACACACTCGGCGCGTATTCGAGAGGTCCAAGTTCGAGTCCTGGCGAGGGTATTGCTCATTTTTCATGTATTCCTGCTTCAAAAATCCTAATGACTCTACAGCGGAATATAACAAATTTTTCTTAATATCAATAAAATAATTAACGTGGCAATAACATATCGTGTCAATTATTCTAACCTGAAGCAAAGATTTGTCAGCAGCGGCTATTTGTTTAAAATACTGACGTTAACGAAACATTTTCGACGTACAATGACGTCACATGCAATCGCGTGCTTTCTTCAACGTCAGAATGCGAAGAACATGTTTAATGTACGGCAATGCTAATTTATTTCATATTTTGAAAACTTACAAATTTTACGATTTGAAAGGCAACACTTTTTGAAATAAAGCATTTTTTTATCTCCAGAGCGTGAGATTGTTGACAGTCGGAAAATGTGTGCAAAAATTAGCGTTTTCAGAATGTTTAATTAATATCTGGGCTGATAAAAATCGTGGGAAAATAAGAATGACTGAAATGGCTTCCCACGAATTTGTGGAATGCGGGGTACTACTCTCAAAACTGAACTCCCCGCCATTCCGGAGCAAATCATGTCACAAGAAAACAAGCAGACAGAGAGATGGGCAAAGGTCTTCATAGTACAGATAAATGGTATATAGACTAAAGAATAGCAATAAATTTTAATGGAGTTTGTCCAGTTTAAATTTTGTGCTTCCTTCGAGTCAGAAGTAATTGCAAAGATGAAATTAAAATCATAAACATTAATTATTTCTCTTTCCTAAATCATTTAATATGTATCTAATCATATAACACACTCATTTCGAGCTAGCCATTTAAGATAAATTATCCTTAGCTGGTTTAAATCCGTTTGAAAGCAACTGAATTATCTGCTTCTGTTCATCTTCATTCGTCAGCCAGTGTAGAGGTTCTTAAATTATGTGTTCGAGAATGAATAGCCGAATTTCCTCAAAAATCCTTTTTAGTTTTTAAATTTCATCTTTTTATTTAATTCTATAATGAAAAATATAAGAACCTAATGTTCATGCAAGTCTAATTAATTTTTCATTACGTTCGGCTAGCCCCATTTTTCATTTTTAGAAACGCAATAAATTTAATCAGATATGCAAAACACCTAAGAAAAAAATAGTTTTATTTTTCTTTTCACAAATCAGTCTATTTCATCATTAAGAAATTTAAAAAATCAAAACTTTATTCAGGGATTTCCAAACTTTTTCAGTTGGCAGCGCACTTACAGGTTTAGTATTTCGTCACGGCGTCCTAGTCGTCTTTAACGAAGTGTTGTGCAATGTTTGTGCTTTACAACCTGCTCATGACAATGTATCATAGCAAATCCCAACACTTCATTAAATACGACTGTATACTGATACTAGAGATCAAGCACAAAAATGAAAACAACCATAATCCGAGGCTCCTATAGGTACATACTGAACTCATTTACAGGAATAGTATGCTATTATTATTAAAGCAAAAGAGGAAAAAATCAATGGGATGGGTGAGCTTGCTGATTTAAACAGAAGATTTTCAAAGCGAGGCATAAGACTTGACACTGCCGTTCTCATTTCGTGCTCCACTTTGATTTTTGAACGATATTTGCTCTTTATTACAGCTACAACTGAAAATACGGTTTCGCATAAATATGATGTTTCAAAAAAGAATGAGAATCCTTACAGCTTTCGAACTTAAGAATTGAATATTCATTTTTGATGATTATCCAAAACTCCACCAAATCGGAACTAGCGAATTTTGTTTTAAAACCGCTGTCGCAAGAGAGTTCAATGAGACTGTCTTCTTCGTGTGAAGTGAATTCTGGTGGAGTTTGAAGATGGAAAGGATTTTGGATCCAAAGATATTTCTCGATATGTTCTTACGCAAAGTATTTTGCAAACCATTAACTGAGCTTCGAAAGGTGTTCGTGAAAAGAGACAGCAACTTTTGAGAAACAACAAGCTCATTAGAGGGCGCGTATTTATACAATTCGGGGAAACAATCTTGACCGCCATCCTCACTAATTTTTCTTATCCAGAACTGCAGTTTTCTTCTAAACGCCATATCTTCTCCATTAGTTTCAAGATGTGCATATTATTGCCTTGTAGACAGATTCAAGGCATTCAGTTTGTCAAATATATCGCACAAATATTCCAGTTCCAGTAAAAAAGTCCTGTTCGGCAAAGTATCTGGAATTTGCATGTCCCTCCTCTTGCAGAAAAGTGTGAATTTGTTGATGTAGCTCCAATGCGCGGAATAAGAAATTTCCACGTGAAAGCCATCGTAAACTGCAGTAATATAGCAGAGCTGTGTTTTCAGCTCCCATGTCCATGCAAAGTGTTTTGAATAGTTTAGCTTTCAGCGGCCTAGTTTTTATGTAGTTTACTACGCCTATAGCCAATACCAAATTCAATTCAGAGCTCATCGACTTCGATGCGAGTGCTTCCCTGCGGATAATGCATTGGGTCCACATAGCACGCGGAACGTTACTGCGAATTAAGGTTTGCAATCCTCCATACCTGCCAGACATTGACTCAGCGCCGTCAGTTAACACACCAACACATTTTTCCCAATCTAAATTATTTTCCATTATAAACTTGTTAAAAATTTCAAATAAGTTTTGAACCTTTGCGCCTTCACTGATGATTTGACAGAAAAGAAGGTCTTCAACAATTATATTATCATCCAGAAAACGGGCTTAACAAATAAGGTATGCATCTTTATTACTGTCAGTAGCTTTATCAAGTTGCAATCAAATTCCTTGCCTTTCATTTTCTCTATTAATTGGTCATTGAGATCTTCGGCTGTGTGATGGATTTTTCGACTAATAGTGTCGTTAGATGAAGGTACTTTTGTAATTAGTTTTCTCGCCAATTCTCCTACCATAATATTAACCATATCGAGAGCAGCCTGTAAAATAAGTTCTTCTGCGATGGTGTGAGGTTTCTTGCACTTTGCTCCTCTGTATGTCACCTTGAAGATGCTACGAGTACATCGGTAAGTATTGAAGCTTGTTGAATGAACATGTTTCTTTGTTTCTGTAAATTTTGCAACTTCCTACTAAAACATTCGCGCAATTTTTCAACCGTGGTAGGGTAAATGGTCTCCAGATGTCGTTTTAGATTACTTGGGAGTATACTCTCGGACGACAGAATTTTAAAACAGAGCACACATTGCGATCTTATTTACTTCTATTGAAATAAAGCTAAAATCCAAACAGCTATCATCGTATTTGCGATATTTCTGCCTTTTTGCTCTTCAGTCACTTGTTAAGGCTTGATCAATCTGATCTGAACTATCGACATGCTTATTTAATAAAAATCTTTCCATTTTGTGACTAACATTTCACGAAAATACAAAACAGCACAATTAAAACCATCGTAAAACAAACCAACTGAGCTGCTCACATACATATATATTTAAACAGATATTATAACGGTTCGTAAATCACAACCCTCTATCACTACCAAGAACACTTTATTACTACTTCTATTTAACTCTATAATTTAACTGCTTACACTTAACAATAAATTAACTTGGCAATGCGGACTACGGCGGCTCATATACTACCACCAATGAGCGCTCGCGACAACTCATATCGATGCGACGCGACGGTCGAATTCGGGCTTCTGGAAATCTCTCGCGTCGGCTAGCAAAGAATTCGGCGTTGCCATACCCAACTCAAATTTCGAGAGCAGAGCTGTCGGTTTCTAAGGCAACGAGCGATTTATGCAGCACACGCGATTTTGATTTACATTCCGTAAAAGAGTAAACACTAACGCCTTCTTCACGGCGCCCTGCTCACACTTGAGAACCCCTGCCTTGGTTGCTTCAGAGCGGAATCAATTTGTTGTATCATAATATAGTATATCCCCGACACTTGTTCTTATTAACTGTGTATAAGTAATTATACGAAAAATTGAAAAATAAACTTCAAGAATACTTTTTTTCCAGTTCGTCATACGTAAAAATACCCATGAAATCATTTGAATGAGAAAATAAATTTACCTAAACATTGTTTCAAATGCTGAACAAAGTTACTGCTAGTCTAATGGTAAAGACACCGAAATTAATTCATTTCCATATGACAAAGCAATGATCAGTGAATCTTCTCAAGGCAACCAGGTTCTCAAGGCCTTTCGCAGATGATATCTCCTAAAAATGAATAGTGTTGATAATTATAATATTCTACCGCAAGACGACCGCTTTTTAAACCCATGAACCTTGAAATATGCAAAAACGTGAGTTCTCACATTTCGAGGCTTCAAAGAACTTCCGATTAGCAAATTTGACTTAAGTTCATTTTACAAGGAATCGTTTATATAATTAAACTAATTATAATACAATTCTGAGGTAAAATATATTAGTTTAATATTTAGTTTATTGCCATAAACTCTAATTTTGCTAAAAGCGCTTTTTTGGGGGGGGAGAAGGGGCAAATTTATCTCCTTTTTGTAATTCTCTTTAAATTTTAGACTCATGTAAACGTGAATGAAAAAGAAAAGACTTTGGATTGTAAAGCTTTTAAGCGTTGTAAAAACATAATTAATATCCATATAATCAGCTAAACAAATTTCGGGATTCATTATTTAAAGACTTCAAATAAAGTTAAATACAAATATCTAGCTATTAAAAGTTAGTTTATTCTTTATAAAATGCTTTGTAAAATACCAATAAATGAAGTTCAGTTCTGTTTCGCAAAGAATTTCTGTCTATTCCCGCGTTATTTGAAGAAACAAGTAATATAAAAAAAAATTTTAAGTCAATTCCTACTTAGGTCAAGCAAAAAAAATTTTAAATACAAAAAAAAATTTAACTACAAAACATTTTTTTAAATTAAAAATTTAAAAAAATTAATATGTGGAAAAACTATTAACGTCAAGTGTCATCCCTTACAAGTTTAAAAAATGTATTTGAACTTGAATGGATGAATAAAAAGTATTTTATTAACGATTGAAAATTTGAACAAGATATAGGGAGAGTGTAAGCTAATAGTAGGAATTTAATAAAAATAAGCAGAAAACAAGAAACCCCACACCTACTCATGTTGCTTGATAATAAGCTCGCTTTTAGATATAACTTTACCAAACTCAGAAAAGAATTTAATATTTGCATAGCTTTAAGGTCTTCTCTCGGAAAATACACCAGCCTTTCTCTTCACAATAAATTATATTATATAAAATAATAATTCCTCCATCATTACTGTATGCCTCTTCCAAATGGAAACATGACGCAGAAACAAATCTCTATAAAATACAAGTTCTGCAAAATAAAACCCTTAGCTAAATTAACAACAGTCCTTGATTTATAAAGAACAGCGTATGATATACTCATTTAAAAATCAAAGCCATCAAAAAAATTCTTTTACAAAAAGTGCTCGTAGTTTTTATTATTAGGTTTGTAAGAAAGTAATTTCGGTTTGCACAAATAGATAGTGTTATGTTCGTTTTACTATTAATCTGTCAATCTTAATTTTTTTTTCGAGATTTGGCAACTGATACTTTTCGGTTGCTAAAGAAACAAATTCTATGTATATTTGTTCACAACAGTTAGTTTACCCTCAATTTTAACATGGGGTGCAAAAATAAACATTTTCGATATATTTTATTTTTTTATTTTCATAAAGGCAAGCACGGGCCTGAGGCTTACAAAGAGAAATGCGAAGTTTATGGTGCTGATTGCTTAATAGGATGTTTCAGAAATGGTTTAAAAAATTTCTTTCCGGAGAATTTTTACTTGAAGTTGACCAACGTTCTGACCGATTATCTGAAGTTGAGGATGACAAAATTGAAGCCATAATTGATTCGAATCGCCATATAGCTGAATGAGAAATTGCAAGTGGATCAGTGGATCATAAACAACAACTGAAAGTCATATAAGACGTGTTGGACTCGTCAAGAAGCTCGATATTTGGGTTCTGCATAAATTGAAAGGAATTCACTTAAAAGAGCGTATCAATATTTTTGGCACGCATTTCAAATATAACGCAACTGAACCTTTTTTGAAACGAATTATCAATGGTGATGAAAAATGGATCGGGTACAATAATCGAAAAAGATCATGGTCCATGCATGATCAGTGTAGCACAAATCATATCGAAAGTTAAATTGCATCAGGATCATGCTATCAAAGATGTTATGTCTTTTCAGCTGCTTCGAAGCAACTAAGCAATTAACTCAGATGTTTACTGCCATTAGCTTATCAGATTGGAGGAAGCAATCAAAAGAGAAAAGGCCAGAACTGGAAAATCAAAAAGGAATCGTGTTCCACCACGACGGTGCGAGATCTAGCACATCTTTAGCAACACGTACGAAATTGCTGAATTTCGGCTGGAGAGTGACGTCGCATCCACCATATAGCCCTGATCCTGCACCATTGATTTATCAAGTTTCTTAAATAGTAAAAATTTCAGTATGACCTCAAATCGCACTTAGTTGACGTTTTTGATAAAGACCAGATGTTTCATGAGCGTGGAATCATAACTTAACCGAAAGATAACAAAAGGTCGTTGAACAGAA
This sequence comes from Stegodyphus mimosarum, assembly GCA_000611955.2. Classification (NCBI taxonomy): domain Eukaryota; kingdom Metazoa; phylum Arthropoda; class Arachnida; order Araneae; family Eresidae; genus Stegodyphus; species Stegodyphus mimosarum. The sequence goes on along the minus strand of KK113308.1, from coordinate 460,057 downwards.
TGGAAGATGTTTGACTGATTAAAGTTCAATTTTTATATATAAAACTGTGTTTTATTTAAGAAGAAAAAGCCAAAATTATTTTCTTGCTAACCCAATATAATATTATATATCCTTAAACGTATTGTAATTTCAGTTAAAGCTTCATTTGTGGCCATATTAGAGCACTTGTATTTCAGCAGAGACAGATCTTCCCCGAGTGCCATTGGTGTAAGGTTGCCACGGTCAACCCGGCCCATATTTTAGCTTGCTTGGATGTTTACAAAGACGAAGTCTTTCAGGATCCTCTATTGTTTTTAGACTTTTTACACATTTTTGGATTTATACAAATTGTCTAGCTTTGCTAGGTAATCTGGGATTAGTAACAACAACAATAATTTTGATAAAAAAAATTTAAGTTTTACAAAATCTGGAAAAAAATTTGAAACTTCCAGATTTTACATTACGTCCAAAGGGGAGTTGTTTTAAGTTTTGTGTGTTACCTTTATTTATTAAATATCATATTCTTCGCACTTAAACCCTAAAAGTCAATTCAACAGCAATATCGCAAAATAATTTTAAAATGAGCATATCTTTAGAATTTCCGATATACAGTCTCGCGCGCTGGAGATAAAAAAATTTTTTTTTTCCTTGGAGAATCGCCATTCCTCGCTTTGAAATTGTTCAGTTTGTTAATAAAAAAATCTTTAATTTCTGACAAAATATGAATTAGACAATAAAACAAATTTCAAATTAGGGCTTCCAGACGCCCATATTACGTGGAGGATTACGTTATTCAAAATTTGATGCCTGTAGATACTGTTGTTTTACCAAATTACGAGAAACATTCATACATTTATGCAGATTCTTCATTATTTACTTTCTTTAAATGTAATACAGGGCTCTAATATTTGGTGGCAACAGTTTGAAAAGTGAATAGACGCAAAATGCCAAAATGAAATTAATAGTCCTTCTGGGATAACGCCCTTTGGGCTAACTATAAACCATGTTAGAGGTGAAGCACTATCTAATATTCTTCTTTTGTAGCAATTAGCATCATTTTAATCTAGCACTTTGCCATCTTCATACAGGTAAAAAGTTAAATATTCTTCACTTGCAAGGAATTTTTAATTATTACACCTGACTGACACTACTTATAACAAACTTAAGAGGTTTACTTCCCTCGAATTTATAAAATACCGTTAACTTATTATTACATCAAGCTTCTTTTCTGCGTGCTGTTGTAGTGTAATTGAATATTACATGAGTATGGAAATTTGGAAGTCCCAAGCTTGAACGACCTTTGCAATACGAACTGTCTCCAGATTCATCTTCTTCTATTTAATAACTGCTTACAAGCTAAAAGTAATTAATTTCAATACATTGGAAGAACATGAATTTAATTTCTATATTTCGAATGTTTTCGAATGCAGTTTGAAAAATATGTTGATTAAAAGGATTATAATGAATAGAATTAATAATTTTAAAGCAAGGAAAACAACAAAACCGCTACTGCCTGTTCTTTACGCAGAGGTATTGAAAAACCGATACTCTGACCAAAAACTAATTAACTCATTATATTAAAAACATATTAACATAATAATTTGTACTGAAGGGAATTTTTAATGAATATAAAAATCACTCAGAATAATATCTAATATAGAATGAATGGTCTTACTAAGCGTGTTGAAGTTCAAGTGGAAGTAGGTATGCCCGAGTATGATCCAGCACATTGAATAGAAACGTATTCCGTGGAGTGCAGTCAAGGCGTCTGAAGCTGCGTTGACATCCATGAGCTTCTTGAAGTTCGAAATAGCAGAGAATGCAAGTAAAAATTGTAGAACTAAACCTTTAAGAAATTATTGATGTCAATAGAGATAGGAAAGAGAAACCCCAAACTAAACACTAAACCAATTATTCAATCCTTTAAACTCATAATGCGAGTAAATTATTTTATTACATACATTTTCTTAAAGAATTCAGGCACTGTAAAATATTTTATCGTTAAGATAAGAATTAAAAAATATATAAAATCGGTTAGCCAGTAAATACAATATATTTGTTACCGTGAAAGACCAAAATTACCAAAATTGGGGAATGTCGACATTGCCTGGTGAATGTCAGCATACGTCGGTAAACCATCAAAACATTTGGTTATACATTCGGACCATCACTGGTGTATGTGAACAAGCGCAGATGTACTCTGGTGGAGGCAAAAACGAGAAGCCGAGAAGACAGACAAGGAGGCGTTGCAAAAGCAAGGGACTCTTGCGCAGTGTCGCAACAGTTTAAGTCAGTGATTGTCAACCTGTGAGGCTCAACCTAGTGTGCTCGCGACCCCTGTAAAAGCAAGAGACTCTTGCGCAGTGTCGCAACAGTTTAAGTCAGTGATTCTCAACCTGTGAGGCTCAACCTAGTGTGCTCGCGTCCCCTAGGGTCGCGAGAACACACGCGAGGAAAGCACACATACACATAGAAAACAAAATACATTTCGACATATTTAATAATTAACTTATTAAAGAAAAACAAATTCTAAATCAAAACTTACTTAAACATACAAAATTAAAAACAAATTTAAGAATTATTAGTGACTTCCTTGGGCCTGACTTCCAAAGTGTTTCGAAGGAAGGCTTAATATTAGAAATATCCACTCTCAGTTCTGTTTCTATATTTAGCCGAGATCTATATTTTGTCTGCAAAGAAGCCACAGCAGAAAATCCAGTTCCACAAAGGTAGGATATTGAAAACTGTAATTGAATGCGAATGTAAATTGTAATAGAATGCGAATAGTGCAGAAAAATAATCCTCTACTCCTGACCAAAATTCAAATAGTGATTTATTACTAAATTGTCTTTTGGTTTCGCCACTTGTCTTGAAGTCTATGAATTTTTCTTGCTCATCAATTGAGAGTCCTTCGGGAGTTTTATGAAATGAATCCCTAACCCACTCGTAACTCGCTATCAGTTTGTCGTCAGCAAGATAATACTTTTTTAAATTCTTTGCCAGCATGACTAAATGGTTTTCAATGGTTACAAAAAAAATTTACATGTCCTTCTTCAGCCTTGTAAATTTTAGTACAATCATTGACATTTGCAAACATTGTTCGGTTTTTTTGCTTTAAATTTCTGCTCCACAATTCCAATTTTCTACAAAAAGCATTATCACTCGTATCCAACATATGTGTATTTGCTCCTTGGAGTTGAAGATTCAAGTTATTTAATTTCTCGTATATGTCGACTAGGTAGCTCAATTTCGTCACAAATAAACCATCGTGAAATTTCTGATTTCAGGGGTCTGATTTTGATATAATTTACTAAATACAATATTCAGACCAGGACTCATTTTTTGGAAGCCAAAGCTTCTCTGTGGATCATGCAATGTGTCCAGACGCACTGAGGCGATTTTTGTTTTACAAGTGCTTGTATGCTTTGGAATCTTCCGGACATTATATTAGCACCATCGGTGCATATTCCGATGCAATTTTTCCATTCTATGTTTGCCTCGTTCATAAAATCATTTAAAATAGCAAATAATGGGAGCGTTATTGCTTTGAGTTCTATTGGTTTGCAGAGAAGTAGTTCTTCTACTACTGACATATTATCACAAAATCGAACATTGGCAATGAAATGAGCATCTTTATGTACTATCTGTTGCTTCGTCAAGCTGTGTTGAAAACAATTTGTCACGCAAATTCGAGAAAAGCTGACACTGTACATGTTCCGCTATATCACCAATTCGACGAGCAACAGTATCATTTGAAAGAGGTATGCAATTGTTTTAGAAAATTATCTCCAAACATAGTTTCTACAATCTCAATTGCTGTTGGCAAAATAAGCTCTTCACCAACGGTGTGAGGTTTTTTTACATCTGGCTATTTTATATGAAACTTCGTAGAATGCAATTAAAGCTTTTTTACTCACAGATAAAGTTTCTTTACAAAATGATCTTTAAGAATTCTTTGGGTTTGTTGACGTACTTATATGAAGCGTTTCCAAATATCGTTTAAGTTTATTAGGTTTCATGCTGTCTGCGGCCAACATTTTTGAGTAAATGATACACAAGGGCCTTTCTTCTTCATTTACTTCATTACTGGTAAACCCCAAATTTAAGTATTCTTGAGAATATTTTCTTGATTTTGTTTTCAGAGCCACGCTCATCTGTGTAATTTTTGATGCTTGACTCTCGCTTACGCCCGCTTAAAAAATTATCCATGAGTCTGCATAAATCTGCTACAGCGAATATTTAATATGGTGAATTGCAATTAACACGAAAATATATATATAAGATACGATAGATTCGATAGCGATCGACTCAAATGAGAATTGAAGCTTGCGTTATCAAGCATTTTCCTTCTTCCTAATGAGAAAACGTTTGCTCAGCGCATGCTCGAAACGACTTCCACAAACCATATTAATTATTTTTTCTCTTTTGTTTAGTTATTCTTCAGTTTTATTTCTTTTATTATTCCAAAAAAATAGTATTCCCAGTTCCTAAATTTAGCTCATCCCGTCTAGGTTAACTTTCATTTACGAAGCTTTGTACTTCCATATTCTTTTAATGTTATCCCCCTGTTTGGCTTTCATTTCAAATATAATATTTAAATTTTCCCCGCTTCCATTCACTTCATCTGTTGACCGCCCGCTTGGCAAAATGCCAGATGTGGTTTCTCGCCAACGTTGGCACGCTTTTACCTTTGTTTTGGCAGTTAGTTAAAAACAATTTAAAAACAGAAATCAAACTACTCAATATATATTATTGTTGTATACATTTTATTCTATACAGGGGGGGGATGAAAATTATGATTGAAAACTGTGCCGCGAATAATGAAAGGTTGAGAAACGCTGGTTTAAGTTGTTGCAATAAATAAGATTGTATAACGCTGATCACATAATTCACACAATAAGCTTCACATAATAAGCTTATTATTGGTGTTATTTTCGTTTCTCATTTTGAATATACATTTCGTTTTAAGTTCAACAGTTTATTTACATGAGTTGTTACTTAAGCTTTTGCTTATTCTGATATACATCATAACATGCTTTAATAATAAATTATGGTTTTAAAACGTAACAAAAACATTTGTATTCAATATTTACCATCTGTGTATGATAAATGTTGGCATTTGCATATTGCAAATGTTGCATGTTGGTGTATGTGAGAAATAAAGAGTGGTTAGCAAATATTTCGGATATAACCAAGCGAATATGTGAATGTTGACATTCTCCAGATTTCGGTGTTTCACGGTAATATATACAATGTAGTAATATACATTTTAATTTATTTTATGTAGTAATAGAACATGAAAGTTTGTTAACAATTTTTCCTTTTCTGTCAGATTTCAGTCTTTTCGCTTGGCATTTCCGGCGTGGTACAAGCTAAACGGTGTGCGGAAAAAATGTCACCCGGAAAAAAAGGAAACGGAAAGAAAGCCCCCGGAAAATAAGGAACGGAAAAAATGTCACCCGGAAAATAAGGAACGGAAAAAAAAGGAACTCTAAAATCTCGCCAAATAATGTCGCCAATCGGAGTTGGGGAAACCTGCCAAATTCTAATTTAACTGGCAGGGTTATAGCGGGCTCTCTTAAGGGAGGTTTCAAGGGTAAGACGTTGAGCTAGCTGCAGCCGAGCAAGGTCATTTCGATAGCAGGTTTTAATAATCTTATCGCAAACTGTGACTTAATTTCATCTACAACGGTTTGTTATAATACTGCTTTTAACGCTCAGTTATGCGATAATGTTTCACCCCTGAACTTAGCTTAAGGCTATAACTGCATGAGGTACGAGGGGAACAATCACTAATGACCAAGACCCGCTGGTCAACCCTCTATTTTTACCATCGGACAGGCCAGCAGCTCGCTTATCTTCTTTCAATCATCGTCAGAAGATTTCCCTATTCCGCAGGTATGGTTGTTATGATAAAACTTTTATCTCCTATCTTGGCGACATTTCTAAACATCCCTTATTTTTCCCATTGCGAAAGAATGGTGACTTATTTTCCGTTTCCTAATTTTCCGATGCTTATCTTTCCGTTCCTTATTTTCCGGGTGACATTTTTTCCTACAACCAGTTAAACAGATAGCGAATTTAAGATTGAACTTTGTCTGTTTAGTCGGTCTGCCACTTCATGATTATAAGCATCACCAGTGCTTTCCTTGCCCTTTTTTCAGCCAGCAATTACCAGCTCTTTCCCATTCAAAGACTCTTAAAGGACAGCAATGCTAAGAAGCCTTTCCTGGACTTTTTTATAATTCTCTGTCCCAAAGGAAAGATTTTGAATGTGGAAAACTTAAAAGATGGGAAGCAGAGACCTTATCAGCTGGTATTCGAGAAGGAACCTCACTCATTAACTCTGCCTCTGCTATACAGGAATGTTTTTGTTCTTCGTAACTGAATGATAAAGCTACGGTCCGGAATACGTTGAATGAATGAACTTCAAAAACCTTTGATACGTAGATACAAGTAAGATATTCTGGCACTGCAGATTCAGTCTTTTGCCGATCTGAGTTTAATAAGCGGCAGAAGGGAGTTTAATAAACGGCTGTCTTTCTATTGATTAGTTTATATTTTGTTCCTGGATATTTGAATGTAATAAGCGGCTGAGCTTATTGACCAGTGAGTTTGACAATCGATGCGTACTTATAAATATTTTTGAAAATTTTTGTAGATATTGAAGTTTATTTGATTTTATTTTTTGCAATGTATGTTTTCCTTATTGGTACATTTTAGATAACAGCTCTAAAGTGCACTTTTTACTAGTCGGCCATGTAGCCATATACCGTGTCTGTAATATAGACAGATATACAATTCTTTTGCATACAAAAGTGTAGATCTTGTAATTCTCAATTGATCAAGTTTTAAATTACGGAACTAACTCAGTTAGAAGCTGAGATTTAGGCAGAAACTCTCTTGATGTTTCAAATGACGATCTCTGGTTATTTCTAGCTAAGTACTCAGCTTGAATAAATCGCAACTGTTTTCTAGTCCTGTAAACTTTCGAAATAATATAGCTCGATTATACAAATGAAAATACGTTTATATTCTTATTGAAGTAAAGCACTATTTAGATAAGCTCGCTACATACCTGATTCAGATGGAGCCACATTCTTCTTCCGAATAATGAGAGTGTCCACTAATGTGCCACACAAAACTAGCATGATAAGAACTCCTATCACGCACCTGAAAGAGCATGTATATCTTGAAACATACTTACTTATTTACTGTACATGCATTTTTACCGTACATAAAGAAATTCTGAAAAACGTATTCATCCATTGAAAAAAAGTTTTCGTGCTGAACTGAAATACTCTGCAAATGTCTGATAGACAATACAGGGAGTAACATGATATTATTAGTATCATCAGCCTTTAATATATATTAACTTCAAGACATAAAAAAAACACAGTGAAATGTAAAATTAGGCAAAGCAACAACCTCGTGTTTGGCATAGATCTTGGTTAAGTTTCTAGCGATTCCAAAGGCAAACAGGTACAGGTACAGGCTTCTCCTCATCAGGAGCAAAAATACTCTGCAGAGTGGCAGATTTCTTTGGTTACCTTTAATAACATAAATCACAAGATAGCTTTTGAAGAATCACGAAAGGTTATGAAGCTTTGTTTTGTGATCGCATATATTTCATAATTATTAATTATGAATAACTTGCAATTAATAATTATATGTGTTTAATTGTTGTTATCTCGTTATTATCTTATTCTCTTCTAATTCTAGGCCTTGATGATTCGTTCAGTAATTAGAAGATTCTAAGTGCCTTTGTATCACACTCGACTGAAAATAGATATGGAGAAAGTACATAGAATTTCTTTGTGTGAAACGTGAAAAATTATTAATGGTCTTCATCGAATTGCTAAAAATAATTTTGGAGTAAGTTATGAAGTCAAAAAATTAATCTATAATTTGTGTATCGTTCCTTTCATTTCACATGCCTCTCGTGCTTGGGGACATGTTCTAACGAAGAAGATTAAGAAAAGAAACCTGAAGTGGTTTTCTCTATGTATAACGTGGAAATAAGCCAGTCTCTTAGCAAATCCTCCACGAAGTAGTTCTCGCGTGCTTTGCTATAATAAAATAAACTAAACTAAACCAAAAAGGAATCTGAGAAAGATTCGACGAAGAATTTTTCTTTGTATTATCAGTGGTTATAGGATACTAAGTTAAAAGACTACTTTTGTTCTTCCGGGTGTTCCGCTTATTGATTTCGAAACTGAATGCAGAAATGATGTTTTCGAGATAGTGTCAAATGATACTTTGGTCGATTGCATAGATGGAAATTTACCCTTTTCTCTTGTATTCCTCAGCCAGCTGCTTTAGAATCCATAAACTTGTATGGTTGGGAAGAGATTGCTGAAAAAGAATGCTGATACTGTTTATTTTACTCATGGCAGTAAAATTAATGATAAATTTTGTCTGGCATTTTTTCTTCCTGAAGAGGAATCTGAGGTTTGCATTCTAAGCACTGTGTTTGAAATGAATGCCCAGCTTTTCAAGAACTTCTTTGTATTTATCTTGCGGCTGATTAGGTAAAAGTAAAGCCAGTAAATGAAGGCATCATGCGAAGTTTTAAAAACTCATTATACTAAAGGTATAATTATTAAATTTTCAGCAATATTTGAAGGAAAATGAAATGCCCAGTGCACAACATTTGTTGGCTTGTCTGAGCAAAACGAAAACTAGCGGATTGGTATTGACATAGGAAGAAGAGAGTAAAATGATTTCGAAAAGCACGTTTCAAGAAAGGTGATGTGAAGATGGAACAAAGTTGTTTCGTTGATGGAACAAAGGAAGAAAAAGAAATTAAAGAGGATTAGGGCATTGCAAAAAAAGCAAATGAGGTTGAAACAAGCATTAAGGTTTTGAGGAATTCATGTAACATATTGATGAAATACTAGATTACGCTGAATAACAAAATTTAGCATAGCTGTTGTTACTTCACAAATTGACCATAAATATAGTATGAAATTTTATCACATACTTTCTGAAATTATCCTATAATTACCCAAATTATGCTGTAATTATTTTGACCAAGACTTAAAATGCTACAAAAGGAAAAACTTCTTTTATCGGATAAGTTACTTTTGAATAGCTACCCCAAAGTACATTTATCTTTCAGTAATAAAAGATATGCCTCCATAATTCCAAACATATGTACAGCAATACCTCACATAGTTCGAGTAATCTCTTTCACCAGTATTCTGAAACCAAACTAACCGAGGAGTTTAAGTCATACAAAAATTGATAATTGGTCTCCAATAATTTTCTTTTTTAAAATGAATAAAACATGCTTAACAAATTAAAACATTTTTTTAGAAATAATTATTAAAATACATTTAATTCGTGCTGGTATTCTCTTCAATGAATAAGACTGTTTACCATAAAGCGAATTATCAGGATACGTTGAATATTGAGATGAACTTCTATAGCATGCTATGACAATATTTCAAACATTCCAGTAATTTTTTATAATTGTTCAGCTGTTAATTCTCGTACAAGCACTTAAACACAGTTGTCGTTGTCTAAGTCGTCCTCCCGTTTTTCATAAACTCGTTGTTCACTTAGATTAGCTGCCAAACAGTGGCCGAGCGGCAAAGTCGCTGAAGGCTGGAATTTTGGTCAGGGGTTCGAATCCCGAAGAATGGGTTGGCTGCACGGATGTTTTCGTACTTTTTCTCATACGTAAAGTGGATACGAGACTGATTCCCTTGGAAAACGCTCCACGAAGACATCTCTCTCCTTAAACAGATAGCCCTCCAGTGTTTTGCCATAATCCAAATAAACCCAGTCATCTACGACAAAAAACGTTTTCTACTTTGTTTCACCAGCGTTCGGCTTAATGTTCTCAAATATGTTGACAGAATCTAATTCACTGAAACCAAGTTGCTGTCTAATTTTCGTTGTTTTTAGTGATTCCACATTTATCAACTATAGTCATAAGAGTTCAAGAACGAATGGCCCGAGGAAAGGTACACTGCACAAAAAAAAAAAA
>KK113308.1:412832-449964 GCA_000611955.2 Stegodyphus mimosarum | reverse complement strand
CCAATCAAAAGTAATCAAACGGTTTGTGATATACAAATTTAGGCGTTACGTCATCCAAGGGTGAATCAAGCGCTTTGCGCAAACTGAATATTTGAGTGAATTTCTGCAACATAGCGTTTGATTTCAGTGTGTAGGGACTCAAAGCGGTTTGTTATGGCTTCGAAGTATCATTTGGAAGAATCTGTAAAGTGGCGAATTATCGGCCGTTTAGAAGCAGGGCAGTCAATCATGGAAACAGCCACATGTCTGAATATTTCAAGACAGACAGTCTATAAGCTATGGAAACAGTTTCAAAATGATGGAAGTGTCGTAAGGAGGCCTGGACAAGGTCGGAAACGAATGACAACTGCTTCTGAAGATCGGTATCTGGCATTAAATGCCCGTTGTAACAGAAAGGCTACTGCTCGCCAGTTAAATTCAGAGCTTGCAGCCGCCAATGGAACTGTTGCATCACGGCAAGCAATACACAGAAGGCTTAATGAAAAAGGCCTTTATGCCAGAAAGCCAAGGGTATGTGTTTTACTGTCTTCACAGAAAAAGAGGGATCGCTTTAATTGGTGTAAAGAACATCAAAACTGGACTGAACATCAATGGTCCCATGTTCTCTTTACTGATGAGTCGCGGTTTAGTTTAACTGGTGATTCTAAACGTGTTTACATCTGGAGGGAGTCAGGAACATGAAATGATCCCTGGAACATTGTGGAACGTGACCGTTTCGGTAGTGGAGGTGTGATGGTATGGGGTGGAATAATGATCGATGGACGTACGCCCCTACACGTGTTCAGCAGCGGATCTGTGACAGGCCAGATATATCGAGATGAGGTCTTAGATCCTTATGTAAGACTTTTTAGGGTGCATATGGACCTGACGTTTTATTCATGGATGATAATGCCAGTCCACATCGAGCAAACCTCGTTGATGAATTCCTTGAAAGTGAAGACATTAAGCGAATACCTTGGCCACCAAACTGTCCTGACCTTAACACGATAGAGAACTTATGGGACTACCTTGGAAGAGCAATTGCACGTATACATCCTCCTCCTAGAAATGTAAATGCTCTGAAGACGGCATTGCTGGAAGAGTGGAGATTAATTCCCCAAACTGTGGTTAACAACGTTATTTCCAGCCTTAAAACACGTTGTGATATGTGTGTACAAGTCAGGGGAGATCATATTCCATATTAAATTCGTAAAACTTAATTCTTTTTCTGAATCATTCCTTTTTTTCTTAACTCTCTTTGTCTTATAAGTCATAGTTTCTGAGAAATCCGTGAATTTATGCATGTAAACATAATTTTGGACATGAGTGTATATTAGATTTATATGCAACACTGTTCTAACAGAGGTATTTTGACACAAAATTGGACCTTTTCTGAAACGGCATGCCAATTTCTTTCATATTTCGATTCTACGACTCAAATTATGCCTAAATACTAGATTTTGTAAAATTTGATGCGAAATGTACGGAGGAATTCAAAAATTTACCTTGGCATATTTTTTTCAGTTTGCGCCAAGAATAATTCATTCAGGAAACTTCTTAATTTATAGCAAACTACTTTCCTTTCCTCTTTTTTCATTGTAGACGAACGGGAAAAAAAATCACCTTGCATGCTTTAAAATAATTTTAACTAAGTGCGCAAATCACATTTGGGGCTATTATCGCTTATAACAAACGTGCCAAATTTCAAAACGCATCAATATTTAAATTCATGTACATCTTAGAAAACTTTGAATAAAAAACTCTAATTTTTTGAATTTGTGCTTAAATATACATCTACTTTAAGATAACGGTAAAACTTGTATAGGTTATAATTCAAAATTGTTTTCCAAAAATTTATAAAAATTTTTTTTAAATACAAATTTTAAAAATAAATCATAAAAAATTGGGCGTAAATTTCGAAATGTGAAAGGGAGCATCAAATACGTTTAAAAAAAGACAGAGATATTAACAAACATATACCAAATTCAATTAACACTGCGGAGCTAAAATTTTGAAAGCTAATTTTTTAAAAACTGCTCTTGCGATTTTTACATAACTTGACAGTTTGGCATAACTTGAGTCGTAGAATCGAAATAAGGAAAGAATTGGCATGTCGTTTCAGAAAAAGTCCAATTTTGTGTCAAAATACCTATATTAGAACAACGCTATATATAAATCTAATGCATATCTTAAGTCGTGCTTTCGAGGCATGAAAAATGCAAGTTGAATTTCATCCATCGGCCCAATAGAACGGGAGATATAGAGGACTGTTACACTCCCCCCCTTTTTTTTGCGCAGTGTACATGCATGCACAACGGAGGATCCCAGAGGAAAAAAATAAAATAAAATATATGTCGTATCACGTATTTTTAAAAATTGAATAAAAATGAAACATACGAAAAGATACTGGATTGTATAAAAGAGGCTTGTTTTGGTTTATTTTGTTACGGCAAAGCATTCGGGGGCTATTTGTCTAAGGGAAGCGATGCTCTTCGTTGGAGAACCTTTTAAGAAAACTGGCTCGTTTACACGTTACACATGGGAAAAACTACGAAAACGCTCACACAGCCAGCCAGTTCACCGAGATTCAAACCCCAGACAGAACTATCAGTATTCGGCTGCTCGACCGCTGGTGGGCCTTGTATAAAGGGAAAAATTTACCATTTATATATTAAAAAAATTATGTACTATTTATGTTTAATTCATTTCAATTTTCCTCAGTTAAAATTTGTTTTAAAATTTTGAAACCCAGCTGTTGTGAATACGAACTTATCTAAGCAGACCCATTCAAAAAAAATTGCTTTACGTTGTAATCGGATCCATATGTCTTTGTATGAAATCTAAGGGCACTTATATCAGCGCTCTGTAATGCAATATACAATGATTTTTTTTACTTGTTGATTTTTATATATCGATGCAACAATGATCAATAAATCCTACATATCATGATTGTAATTTCATAGAGCAGTCAATTCTTTTAAAGAAACATGCATATATGAATTTTACTTACAGCATAGGAATCTGGTAGTCTTGTACCACAGCCACTTCTTTGGTCTCGCAACGAGGTATAGAAATATTGACTGGGAAAATACTCTGTGAAACTGAAAAACAACAGTATTTTCATAAATTAAAAATGTGAATAGTTTTGTTGCTTAACCAATAATGTATTGTAATAAAATAAAGCTTCATCAATGTATTAATGATATTAAAAAACGACACCGCAAAAAACTGTGTTCTTATTGCATATGTTTTGGAATAAAATCATTATGTACATGCATAATAAGATACATTTTAATTAAATTGATTGTAAGTACTATAAAATGTGGCAGCATCAAATAAAAAGTAAAATGGATTTTTACGATGCCAAGTTCAAAGTTACAAATAGATAAATAATAGTCTTCAATGCAATAGAAATACCATATTTACTCGCGTAAAAGTGAAACGTTTTACAGCTGCCGAACAAAAATTAACGAAACATTTTATTTGAAGTTTCGAGACTTTTTCAGATTCTTCAGTGCCAAAAAACAAGCATTATAGCTTTTCTTGAGAGTTAGGCAAAAAAAAATCATAATAATTGGAAGTTATTTTTTTTTCCATTAAACGTCATTCAAAGACATTAGTTTCTGATTTACAGAGGGTGTTTACACATTTTTAGAACGTTTTCTATAAAAAGAATTTGAAAGAAGCAAATACTTAGAAATAAAGATTTCTGACAAATAATTTATTACTTGAAATGAAGAAATATCTTCTGCTTCCTACTTTTAAATTTATTCTTCTTTCAAAATGTTGCATGTAAACATGCTGTGGATTAAGGGATACGTTTTTGCGTTTTCAGAAAAGAAATATTCCTATTCCGTTTTTCAAAAACATTTTGAAATGCGTAATATTAAAATTTTTAAATCCAAAATTAGCAAAATTATTAATCGGAAAGGGAAAATCATATGTCTTTACTTCCGCATGAAAAAACGACTCTAAACAACTACCCGGAAAAGATATGTATTGTTTCTAATATTTCTAATGTTAATTAATTCTTTAATAACAAAAGAAAATCTGCCGAAGCAGAAATCAATTGCAAAGTCTTTAAATACATCTGTAGCAACAATAAATAAAATAAGAATAATAAAAAATAAACAAAACTCAAAAAGAAAAGAAACAAAAAATCTGAAAGCTTTCAGATTTTAAATTACGTCCAAAGGGGCGTTTTTTTTTTCAACGTTTTTTGTACTACCTTTATTTATTAAAAATCATGTTCTTCGCTCTTAAACCATAAAATTCAGTTCAACAGCAATATCGCAAAATAATTATTAAATGAGCATATCTTTAAAATTTCCGTTACACAGTTTCGCGCGCTGGAGATAAAAAGGTTTTTTTCTCCTCGTAGAGTGTTCCCATTCTCGCTTTTAAATCGTCGAGTTTGTTCATCAAAAATTCGTTAAATGTTTACAAGATATGAAATAGATAATAAAACAAGTTCCAAATTCCAAATTTGGGCTTCCAGATGCCCATATTCAGGTGGAGAGGTACGTTATTCAAAATTTGATGGCTCTAGGTGTCGTTGTTTTCTTTGGCAATGCGAGAAACATATATGCATTTATGCAGATTCTTCATTATTTAATTTCTTTAAATGTAACACAGGACAATAATATTTGGTGGCAACAATTTCAAAAGTGATTCGCCGTTTATACTGAATTGACGCAAAATGGCAAAACGAAATTATTAGCCCTTCTGAGCTAACGCTCCTTTGGGCTAACAAAGATTTACAACGAAAAAAAATCTAAAAAGCATTAATGTTCACCAACTTTTATGGAGGCATGTGGCTCAACTTGGAACAATTTGTGGAACCCGCTATGAAACCTGTTTAGCAAGGGATAAATGGAACTGCATTGTGACTCTTTATGAAGCATAGGTTTATCTGAACGACTTCAAGAAAAAAGGTCTATTTATTATCGAAAACGAAAGGAAAAACATGTGCAAACCTGGTTCTGTTAATGCAAAGAATGTTTGAATAAAAGCCGCAAAAGGTTCCCTTACAATGGGAAATTAAAAATAAGGGTGGGAAAACATGTTAAAATCAACACAATATAATATCAATAGAAACTTTTACATCTGACATTAACATAAGAAATTGCATTTGTTTATCTCAGTAGTTTTCAAAGACTGAAACTTCATCAAAAGAAAGCAAAAAGACATACTTCGAAATGTATCACTGCATTCCTTGAAAAAATGAAGACTTATCCATATATTGCATAAATACCTTTTTAATGTCAAAAGAAAAATGCCAAAAAGTGAACGAATATTTTTTGGTAATCAAAAGTGTATATGACCAACAGTTGCGAAGATGAAATCCACTTATAGACATTTTGGGCGCGCTATGTAATGAATTTATGACGATGATCCGAATTGAATCTGAATGAATAACGCTTATTATAACAAATTTTTTAATATTATCGTACAGTATTATAAAAACACCTACATAATATTCTATGTTAGTAATTAAAATCAGTTATGTTTATTAAGTGTGATCTATTAAACAGTTGCTGTACAGTTTATAGTACTACATAAGCTTTCGGTTGAATAATAAGCACATTTTCTTCACAGTTTTTAACAATATTGTGATAAATTCATACACTTAGCATCCAGAAAAGCTTTCAAGTCAACTACGCAGTTATAGCACTAAATATTCTAACATTTAACACATATATCAGTAAAAATATTGATTCTAAATATTGTTGCAATTCTAAAGCTTTTAATGATCAGTGTGATAAGTTCATCTTACCGAAAGTAGATACATTAAATACGTCAGACGTAGAACATGCGGAAGGTACGCAAACACCAACTCTGAATGGAAACATATAAAACAGCTGCACGTATTTCGTAAATTCGCCCATTACCTGAAAATAATAAAAATTCATAATTTGTATGATACAATAATTATTACTATTTGTAAAAGATTACAGAAACTTAATTCTGAAATGTGTAATAAATTTTTCTGTTAAAAATATTTCATTTAATATAGTGAATGAAGGCCTTAATTAAGCAAAACTAGTTTTTTATCAGAAATAAAACCTTTCGTATTTCTGTGCACCATATTAAAAAAATTTTATGCAATAATAAGAACTATCACTAGAGATGGCATATTCGTGTCCTCAGATGCCTCGAATCTTGAAAGAAATTCAAGATAAAAACAAATATTTTAGTCTCTGAGCGACTTTTATCTTTCAGATTCAAACAAAACCGTTAGATTTTTTCCCCTAGATCACTAACATCATTTCACGGATACCTTCAGCGATTGTTTTCTTGAGGGCTCCATGATTGTTTTTTATTTATATTTATTCTTTCGCCTACATTTTTTTTTATTTAAAAAGATTATTTAAAATTACTAAAGGTTTCAACTGTAATCTGGTAACATTTTAAAGTTAAATAAGGTACTATTTTTACGTTAAATCTGTCTTTTTGATCTTTATATTTCTTCTGTCAGCCTCACCAAAAATGTAAATTAGATAGGTTTTAAACAGTGAGTAAAAATATGAATTAAAAAGAGTTTAATAAAGTAAACTAACAACACTACTTCGTTCATGTTTCCGCTCATTTGTAATCCACGCTAGCTTTGGTAAGCTTTTTCTACCTTCTCAATATTAATATTCAGAGATCGCGCAAGGTTAGAAGCCTTGCTGCTAGATAATTAACGTTAATTAGATATTTGTAATGTGCTAAATTTATTATATTTCCGAACTCTGCAAGGACCGATGATTAAAATACTATAAGTTGAAGCTTAGGGATTGTGAAAGTTTATTATTTGTTTACTTTCAAGTATAAAATAAGAAGACAAAAAGTAATCTGCGAAAAAAAATTCCATTTCAAAATTAAAATTGTTTAAAATAAATTGTTCACGTAAAAATATTTTTGAAAAAATTTTAATTTACTTTTTTCACATACTTTAACGTGAAGTCTAATACAACGAAATAGACATTCAAAAATCATTCACTTGCAATTACAGAGGCTGTTCGCATATTTTTTAGACGATGTATATTGTATTCACAAAACTAAATTACATAAAATTCTTGTGTTTTAATGTTCTATTTGACATCCCTTATTCTGAATTATCTTTCGACACCGCAATTTCCAAGATAATAAATGTCAGAAGAGGTATTCTATCCCATTTCTCCCGAACAGCTTTCCAGAGTCCTGTTTAGGGTTTTGGGACAAAGTTTGGATAATGCAGTTTTTAAAAGTCCGAAAGCACAAAATTCCATAGGTGACATATCGGGAGATTTAGTAGGGATATCAGTGAAGGGTATGAGCTTTGTCCCGATGGAGTCTCACAGATTGATGGCACTGTGAGTAAAGCGATGGTATTTCATTCAGAAACATTGGCGATAAAATATGTTCCTGATAGTATTTGGAGTTAATCTTGACATATTTTTGCACTCTCTTTATTTTTAACTTGCCATTATAAGAAAAACCAGCAATAATCATCAATCCCTTAGAAAAACTTTCTTTCGATTCTTTGAACCATGTACTTAAATTTTTTTCTCCCCTTTTATGATAATAAATGGCTCTTTTTTTGTTACAATCATTTAAATACACCCATGCTTCATCTATTGTGACAGTTGTTTTCCATTTTTCTTTGGATAAGTGTTTCTCATATAGAATTCTGCAGCGTGTCCTGCGTCCAGCGATATGCTTTGGAAGAAGACGATGCACATTGCGTTTTTTCGCTTTCTTAAGATTTAAGTCAACGTTCATCATTTTGTTTACAGTGGACACCGAGCATTTTAATGAATTTGCAACTGTCTTTTGACTAGGGGGATTTTCTTTTAATATTAAACAACGTACCTTTGCAATAGTCGAAGATGTTCGTTTTTTCCTTGGATACTTGTTTGGAATTTTTGTCCCACTCGAGGCTCCAATTTGACGTTTTTTTCCTTTCTTCTTGATGATATTACCTATCGACGCTTTAGATATCACAAAACCATGACTCTCACATCGTTTTTGGATAACGGAGTATGCATATTTCACTTCGGAAAGAGCGTAAATGTAGCCTTCCAACCACTGCTTTCTTAAATTCGCCATTTTGAATAAAAACAAAACTTTCAAGCCACAGACGATAATTTTGACTTTTAAAAACATAGTACAATTGCAATTACTTCTTTTGCAGCAAACGATTTTTTATTACCGCTTACCAAAATTGTCTAAAAAATGTGCGAACAGCCTCTGTAGTTAAGTATAAATTAAAGGGCGAGATACGTTTTATTTTTGTGAATTCAAATTTCAGCTTATTTATTATTCAGTAAGCTCTGAGGTACATCAGTGTAGCGTATTGCTAGTAAATTTTGCCTTTTTTGCCTTACTTGCTTTAAAATTAGTATCTCTATGATAGTAAATGTCAGAAAGGAAGCACATTTTGAAATTATTTCAAACTACTATATATATAACAATTTAAAATAACTATCCTCCCAACCGGAATAGTGGTTAGCGACGCTGACTGCCATACTGAAGGGCATGGGTTCGAATCCCGGAGAAGGCATGGGTATTTGTAAATGTACAGTTTTTGTGCGTCATGGAGGCACTCTAAATACGCAGCGAGCCGAAAGTGCTCTCAAGCGTTTGGTGGTAGGGGAAGACCTTCGAACCCGTCCCTCCGAAGTGTCCTCTCTTGCCAACGACAGGCGCATTTGACTCCTTGCCATGATGACGTAAGACTGGAAACAACAAGAAAAAAACTAACCTTAAAAAAGCATGAAGGGTATGGTAGTATGATTTCTTTTTCAAGTTGGAATTTTCAAAAATAAAACCATTGTTTGTTACGATATGACCGCATTTAAAAGACCTGAGTCATAGTTTGGATGTGTCTCAACTAGGCTGTTGAGTTAAAGGACGCTAGCGGATCTACCAATGGCCAAATCGATAAGACCGCTGAGCTATGATAATTCGTAAAGGGTTCAAATCACGCTAAACGGGTCTGTTACATAAGCGCTTTCGTAGATATTTTTGCCTATAACATACGCACAAGAAAGTTTTCTTTAGGAAGTCACCCCAGGCCTCCCTTTTCTTAAGCAGGCAATCCTCACGTGCTTAGCCATAATTAAAATAAACCAAACTAATTGTCCGTAGCGAAAAATGAATAAACAAGTGTTATAGTTGAAGAGTGATCTAGATTTAAATTTACAATTGGTTACTACTGAGAAAACAAGCCTCAAAATTCAAAAGTGTTAATCGTGTATTTACTATGGATTTATTGATTGATTACTATTTACGGATTTACTGATTTGTATCTTCTTAATAAATACAGGAAAAATTTTCAACACTATATTCTTAAAATTTTGCAGATCTGAGATTTGATTCAGTTAAAAATTTTTAATATTAAGCACTTTTTCCCCCTCTTCTTATTCTTTCATACTTCTTTTCAGAATTTCTCATTCTTACATGGTTGTTTCGATATTCGGATATAGATATTCAGAATTCTAGAAAATTCAGGATTCGGCTTACCTTATGAAAAGTTTTCTGTTGCCTGTGTTATATGACAAATGAAATTGAGTAATTAAGATTTAACCTACAAGGCATCAATATTTTCGCTCACAGTTATAGAAATTTCCTTTTTTAAATTGAATGGATGTTATGTTTTTCAGTGTTCGTGTAATTTTCACAAAAGATATGACATTAGCAAATATTACAAGTTTTAGTTCAAAAGCATTGTTTTTTCCGCTTAAAAATGCGATTTTTCCATAAAAAATAAAACTTAATTTTCAGGAATGGTAGGCGACGCAGAATGCTTTTTACAAGGTGGCTAAATTTAACCTAAATTATTCAGAATGCCCATCAGTTTAACTGGCAAATTTAACCTAAATTATTCGAAACGCCCATCAGTTTAACTGGCAATATTTTGTTGCAGTACAGCACTGTACCTTTTAATTCAGATCGTTATTTTTTTAGCTAATTATTTGTCTGTTCAAATATGTTAATATCCCATTTTCGATGCACTTAAAATTTTAAAGCTTAGAAACAGACGCATTATTGTGAATTTTCCTTATCTGTAATATTAAGCAATTAATTATTATACTTTAGATCAAATACGATTTCTGGAAATTTCATAAGTGAAATTTATTTTAAAATTTTAAGTAACTGAATAATGAGGGAAAACCGAAAAAAAATAATAGATAATTAAAAGAGGTCTCGTGAGGTAATAAAAAGAACATCTGTTGAACTTTTCGAACAGACTCAATAACGATAACTGTTCCGCAAGTTTCCTTATTTTAATCGACTCAGGAAATAAAACTAATTCTTCCTTTATATCACTCTTCTTTAAGCAACATTTCCTGTCCAACTGAACCAATTATACATTGTTAGAGTAGCTTTAAAAAGGTCGCCTTTCATCCTAAGGGTCATTTCTTATTCTCGAACGATGTAAACAAACTCGAAAACTCTTGCCTGAAGTAATTTACCATTCACGTGAATGATACACGTGATTCAATGACAATAATCCAGTCACTGGCATTGCCCTGAAGTCTTTAAAACAAGTTTAAAATATTTAAAAGACGACTTTTAATATTTTTTTTTCACTTTAGGAGGGCATCATTGCTGCAAATAAACTTTAGAGCTCTATGCAGATACATTTGCACCTGTTAATAAAAAAGCGACAAATCCTGTTAATAAACCAAGAATTTTTAGCAAACATTTTATTAATAAAATTTGACGGTCAATTTATAAACGAATTCTGAATGATTTACAAATAGTTCGATCACGAAAATGATAGCAGAATATAAAATTTTAAAAATGTTATTTTTATTTTATTTGATTCTTATGCACACTGCGAAAAAAATGGGGCATTTCTACATCTCCCGTTCTACTGGGCCGATTGACGAAATTAAAATTACGTATTTTATGTCTCGAAAGCGCGACTTAGGATATGTATTAGATTAATATATAGCAGTGTTCTAATATAGGTATTTTGACACAAAATCGGACTTTTTCTGAAATGACATGACACTTTTTTTCCATATTTCGATTCGACGACTTAAATAATGCCCGACTGCCAAATTTTGTAAAAAATCGCACCAGCAGTTTTTAAAAAATTAGCTCTCAAAATTACAGGGAGTAAAGTTTATGTTAGAAAAGTTATTGCTTTGTTATTTTTAGAATGAAGAGGAGACAAATGAAATTGTCTATGATTTGTTTTAAATGAAGAGTAGACAAAAGGGCTATTGTTAATTTATTGTTTGAAAGGTAGATATTTCATATTTTACATATGTATATAAACCTGAATTTATAAAATGATTTCATAAATTCAGATTTATATACATATGATTTTCGATTTATATATGGATTTTACGCTTTCGCTGAATTTTTGCAACAAAATCTTATCTTATGAGGTATTTTCTCCTGTCCTTTTCGCATGCTTTCGTGATGTAATAGAATACTCGACGCGTATTCGAGAAATCTAGGGTTCGATTCCCGGCGAGGACACTACAAATTTTTTACGTCTCTTCCTACTAAAAAAAAAAGAAAAACCTAACGATTCTACAACCTCTCAGGATTATATTCGGACACATATACGGTACTTCTTTTATTAGAATACACCTAATGCTGATTTTTTCCTACTATTTAATGCTGCATACTGCAAATTAACATCTTTTATCTTGTTGGTCATATGATATTAAATGGTTGTTAAATGATCATATGATATTAAAATTCCCTTCTTATGCTAACAAAAGGAATTTATGTGCTATTCTTATGAAATGTTTTTATTAAATAAACCACTTTTCATAACGTTATAGTGAAATACTTTTTCCTTGGATAACTTAATTACTTGCTATGAAATACACCTAAATTTCTTGCTGAGACTACTTTTCTAAATGACCAGTATTTGTAAGAACGCAAATAAGCATATGCATTGATAATTATATATATTATCTCAGATGATTATTCCTTAACTCGAGTAGGATATAACAAAGCCATTAAAAGCAAACCGATAATCACAGTCATTGACAGTCACTTTCTCAAAGACAACAAAAGCTCAACAAAACTTCAAAATCGTTTGATATCGTATATAGTCATTCAAGGAAAATTTCATTATATTTCCAAAGCTACTGCAAAACATTTCGTATTTTTGGTCTTTTGAGCATGCGCATATCTACAACGATGTTCTTTTTCTAGCTATTTTAATTTTTTATACTTGTTCAAAACCATACGACTCCAGTTTTTATTTCAGTTGTCTTGGCAGCTTAATTCGAAAAAATGTAAGTGAAAATAACAAAAAGAAACATCAGCATCATAAGATTCAAGCAATATTTTTTCAAAACAATAACACTAAATTTCAACTAGTTCAAGAAATTATTTACGTAGTTACCTGAAGGTCTGTTGTTCGAGTGGGTGGTCATCAACGAGCTCAGCTCGCATTCCAGTTTCGTACCGCAGTGAGCGCACACGAACACAGCAGACATTATCCAAAATAATAGACAATGAAAGCGTTAGTTGCAATAATTCATCGCTACACACGCCATCCGCATAAATTCTTTAATCAACCAATGGGTTTTCATCGGATATGATTGTAAATTGTTTACGCAAATTATAAAATCGAAAGAATAATCAGTACTGTGTTAGTTGCGCAATAAGTTAACGAATTATAAAATTATAAAATCGAAAGAATAATCAGTACTGTGTTAGTTGCGCAATAAGTTAACGAATTTCTCAGCAGTATTTCAAACAAAAGGAGTGCCTTAAATAATTATGCATCGATGCACAAAGCATCAGTTGAGTAGGTAATATCATTACGCTCGTTTAAACGGAGTTAACAAAGACTGGAATATAGTACTTGAATGTTTATGTAGAACATTATATGCAAGACTAGTCTTTTGGCATTTATACAATTTTGACATAAAACTAAGAATCAGAAGAAGAATTTTATAAGATTTATATTTCGGAGCATGAAATAAGAGCATTTTAAAAATTCTTAAATGATAAAAATTGTATTATTAAGAAATAAGAATGGATATATAAAGTGAGAAAAACGTTAATGGATAAAAGTTCGCATGAATAAAATTTTATAAAAAAAATCTAGCACAAACAATCTAAACTATTGATCCTGTTAGCAAATATATACTATTTCCGGCGTTTCAGTTTCATAAATTTTATGCATCGTAAACTGTAATATTAAGCAGCAAGACGAAAGAACCTTTCTAGAATGAGAAAAAGAAATGCAATGCTTATAAAATACATGCCGGTTTTTCTTCTTTTCTAATAAACACACGTACCGTATGTAAGAAATTTTTATGTTGAAATTTATGTTAATCGCCAAAGTGGGCGTAAATCTTTCCGGTGATATAACTTGTCTTTGGATCTGGCAGCGCCAGTTGAATTAGTGTTTGTCTTGAATAAACTTGAAAGTAAAATCCTGAATTATAGTGTTCCTTTGCCTTTGTGATGTTATGATTGTGTGTGTTCTTGATCAGTATCCTGAAGATTAGATTATTTTATATTTTCTGGCGCCCAACGTGGGGCTCGAACAGTTTTTTTATTTAAGAATACAGAGAGTGGTGTTATCGAAGAAAATATTCGTTTGCACGGAACGCGGCATGATAAATGTTTTGGTGAATGGTTCTTCCTTGAAAAGTGAGTTTAGCAATTAGGATTAAATTATTGAAGCCTGCAACAGGTAAGAGAATCAAATTATTTTTGTTGTTATCATGGCAGACAATTTTGTTAAATTGAAAGCTGCTAGAAAAACTTTGAGACAGGCTATTTCTAAAATAGTAAATGTTTTAGAATCTGAAATTAAAAATGACATTTATGATAAGAATATGATAGAAGAAAAATTATTTTTATTAACGTCTAAACAATCTGAGTTAAAAGAAATTAATGGAAAAATACTAGACTGTTTTAAAGGGGACGAGTCCGATATTGAAACAGAATGTAATACTGTGTTAGAATATGATGAAAAAATTAGTTTATGTATTTTTAGGGCTAAAAAGAAACTTAACTCAAATTCTCAGATAGTGAACATTGAAAATGAATCGTCTGGTAACCTTACTGCTGCGGTAAAGATTGAAAATAAAACTAACATTCGGTTACCTAAAATTTCAATTCCTAAATATTATGGTGATCCTAGTTTATTTTTGGAATTTTATAATTCTTTTGAAAATGCTATTGGTAATAATAATGAGTTAACAAAGGTCGAGAAGTTTACTTATCTTAAATCCTTACTCGCAGGACCTGCTTTAAATGCAGTATCTGGGTTTGCATTATCCAACGAAAATTATGATGCCTGTATAAGTTTAATTAAAGAAAGATTTGGACGAACAGATTTGGTTGTATCTTCGCATATGAACAAACTCTTGAATCTTGAACCGGTTAGAACTTCGTCTAATGTAAAAGCACTAAGAACACTTTACGATTCCTGCGAAATTAATATAAGAAGTTTAAACTCATTGGGTATTGTGTCGGATGCTTATGGAACCCTTTTAGGACCTGTTATTTTAAAGCTTTTACCAGACGATATGAATCTGGAGTTTAATAGAAAAAGACATTCTAAACAACACTATAGCCTAACAGAACTTCTCGAATTCATTAGACTCGAAGTGGAAAGTCGAGAAGCTTCTAATTTAATAATAAGCTCAAAGAAAAGGGACACAAATTACGGTGTTAAGCAGAATAAAAGTAATTACTTAAAAGGGGCAAGCATTCCTACTGCTTCGGCGTTAGCTACAGTGACTAAGCAGTATTGTTTCTATTGTAATCAAAATACACATGATGTAGGAAGTTGTGAGAAAACAAATGAGCAAAAAAGAGCTATATTAAGAAACCATGGTCGTTGTTACAGATGTCTTAAAAAAGGTCATGTATCGGCCAGATGTAGAGTGAAACTTATGCCTTGTGAGTTGTGTAATGGTTTAAATCACAATAAGTTATTTTGTAAAAATATTGTTCCTGAAGCCAGTTCAGATATTAAACAGAAAGTAGTTACAGTATCAGATTCTAAGCAGAATGTAGTTGCATCCCTGTCGTTTAACTCTAAGTCTGTTTCTGAAACTGCTGATAAAGGTGTATATTTACAAACTTGCTCGGTTTACGCTTCAGATACAGATAATACTAGAAGTCAAATAGTAAAAATCTTAATTGACGGGGGATCACAGAGGTCATTTATTAGATCTGATTTGGCTAAAGAACTAAAGTTAAGGACTTTAAGAAAAGAAAGGTTACATGTTTATTCTTTTGGGTATATCCAGGGTAGACTAACGGAATATGATGTTGTTCAAATCACACTAAAAAGTATACACTACCCTAATGACTCAATCACTGTGGAAGCTCTTGTTACAGACACTATTTCTGGAGCGATCATAAGAATTCCCTCGAAAAACATTTTAGAAATATTAAAATCGGAAAATTTAAAATTAGCCGATAATGGTGAAGCAGCTGAGGTAAAAATATTGTTAGGATCTGATTCATGTTGGGAAGTACAAACAGGAGAAAAGAAAAGAATAAGTAATAAATTATTTGCAGTATCTTCTATATTTGGTTGGTCCTTGGTTGGATCTTTGGAAGGTGATCAGTCCAGCGCCTGTATTTTTACAACTGGTGTTTCTCATTGCTTGATAGAAGATAATAATTTAATTAATGACTGTTTGCGAAGATTTTGGACTTTGGACCACTTGGGTTTAGAGGAGAAGGAGAATCCTGATGACAAATTAGTTATTGAGAAGTTTGAAAAAGAATTGCATTTTACTAATGGTAGATATGTAGCTCGTTTATTATGGAAATCACATCATGAAAACTTGGGTAATAATTTAGAAAATGCCAAGCGACGTCTAGTATCTTTGGTTAATAAACTAAAAAATGATGAATGGCTTAGGGAAAATTATGATAGTATAATAAACGAACAGTTGAAAAATGAAATAATTGAAGAATGCAATATTGAAAGTTGTGACAATAGTAAAATGTATTACATGCCACATTCTCCAGTGGTAAGAAAAAATGTATCAAAAACTAAAGTCCGTATCGTGTTTGACGCATCTTCGAAATGTAATAATGGGGTATCTCTGAACAATTGTTTGATGCCTGGCCCAAATTTGAATCCTTCTGTTTTGGACTTGATATTGCGGTTCAGGCAATACAAATATGCGTTCTCAGCAGATATTGAAAAGGCTTTTCTCCAAATTGGAATTTCTAAAATTGACAGAGATGTATTACGGTTTTTATACTTTGATAATAATTACAATTTGAAACATTATAGAATGACACGCGTTCCTTTCGGAGTGTCATGTAGCCCGTTTATTCTGGCGTGCACCATAAAAAAGCATATAAAGAAAATAGAGTCAGAAAGTCCAGGTATTTTTGAGATGTTGAACTGTTCTATCTACGTAGATGATGTGTTTTATGGAGCAGATTCCGTGGAACAGGCTTTTAAGTTAAGTACTGGAGCATGTTGCGTACTTAAAGATGCCGGAATGAATTTGCGTCAGTTTAGTACAAATTCAGAGGAACTCAAAAAACTTTGGGATGATTGTGGAATAATTAAGTCAGAAAATGAACTAAATAGTTGCTTAAAAGTATTAGGCCTTAACTGGTGTACGAGTAAAGATGTAATTTCCTTGAACATAGACAAATTGTGCGAAACATTAAATAGTTGCAGAAACACTACAAAAAGAAACATATTAAAGGTGACTGCTACTATTTTCGATCCAGTAGGTTTCTTGGCGCCATTTGTATTACGTGCAAAAATAATAATGCAAAACCTTTGGCAATTGGGTTTAGAATTTGACGACGAAGTTCCAACTAATTGTAAGGAGTTGTGGGCCGAGTGGAGCAGTGAAATTGAAAAATTAAAGAAATTTAAAATTTCTCGAGAATATTTCCCCGGCAAATTGAATCAAAATAAAGATTTCGAACTGCATTTATTTTGTGATGCATCTATTAAAGCGTACGGTGCAGTTGCATATTTTAGATCGGTTGAAGAAGGTCAGGTAGCATTCATCATGGCAAAATCTAGAATTGCACCAATAAAACAAAAACTCACACTTCCAAGACTAGAATTGTTAGGAGCATTAACATCGGCAAGACTTGCTAAATATTTAAAAGAGCTGTTTTCAATTCATGAAGAAAATATCTACCTGTGGACTGACAGTATGATAGTGGTTCACTGGATTCATAGTGCTCCTGAAAGATGGAAAATGTTTGTAAAGAATCGCGTATCTGAAATACAATCATTAACTTGCCCAAATAACTGGAGACATTGTAATGGGAAGTCCAATCCAGCGGACATTTTATCTCGAGGATGTTCAGCCGAATATTTGTTGTCTTCAAGATTATGGAAATCTGGACCAGACTGGTTAGTTGAATCAGTAAGTGCTTGGCCTAGTAAATTTATTGCGACAACGGAGTTTTCTGATACTGATTTAGAGAGGAAAAAGTGTATAAATGATACCACAATACTATCGTCTACTGCAGAAAAATCTAATTCTCTGTTGAATCTTGAAAAATATAGTAAATTAATTAAAGCTATTAGAGTGACTGCATGGATATTTAGATTTATTCACAATTTGAAAAATAAAACTGACAAGAAAATAGGACCCTTGATTGCTAAAGAACTCTTTAATGCAGAACTATATTTGATAAAAGAAGTTCAATATGAACATTTTTCTGTGGAAATTAATAGTTTAAAGTCTGGACAATTGATTTCAAAAAACTCAAAAATTTATGAACTGAATCCTTTTCTAAATGAGGAAGGAGTTTTATTAGTAGGGGGAAGACTTCAAAAATCTACTTTAAGTTTCCATGAACAGCACCCAATAATAATTCCTTCAAAAACTCATTTTACAGATCTTCTGGTACGTGATGCACATGAACGAGTGCTTCATACAGGTGTAGCTAGTACTCTCATGTTCCTCCGTGAAAAATACTGGATAATTAGATCCAGACAAAATGTGAAACGTGTTATAAGAAACTGTGTACTGTGTCAGCGTTATAACTCACGACCGATGCGACAAGTCATAGCACCATTACCTCCATCTAGAATTGAAAAAACAAATCCTTTTGATGTTATAGGACTGGATTATGCAGGTCCACTTTTCGTTAAAAATGAAAATACAAAGTATTATATCCTATTATTTACCTGCGCAGTAACTAGAGGTATTCATCTTGAACTAACAAAAGACCTCACAACTAAATCTTTCCTACTTGCTTTTCGTCGATTTATAGCAAGAAGAGGGTTGTGCTCTTTAATATACTCAGATAACGCGCGTACATTCAAGGCAGCTGACGCGGAGCTCAGAAAGATGTGGCAGGTATTAAGCCATCCCGATGTAAAGAATTATTATGCCGCAAAGGGCATTCAGTGGAAGTATATCATTGAAAGAGGAGCCTGGTGGGGCGGATTTTACGAGAGACTTGTGAGAACCGTCAAAACAATATTAAGAAAAATTCTTGGTAGAACATCACTTCTTCCCGAAGAATTGGAAACTGTACTGACTGAAATTGAGGCGGTGATAAATCGTCGACCCTTGACTTACATCCAAGATAATGAACCCCAAGTTCTGTCACCTGCTCATTTTTTGCTAGGGCAGAAACTTGCTAATTTGCCTCCTGTCAAATACACTCATGAAGTGTGCAGTACTAAAGAAATTCTTTTAAAAGCGTATCTATATCGTGAAAAACTACTAAATAACTTTTGGAAAAATTTTTATAAAGATTATTTGTTGAATTTGAAATCTGCAAATTGTGTGAAAAATCACCGTGCAAAACACGACTTGAGTGTGAATGATATCGTGATAATACATGATGAACATTTACCACGTAACATGTGGAGATTAGGAAAAGTTCTCAAAACTTTTACTGGTAGAGATGGACTAATTCGCAGTTGCGAAATAAAGACTGAAAAAGGCATTATAAAAAGACCTATACAATTATTAGTTAAGTTAGAATGCTAAGAGTATTTATATTGTGTGACTGTATATTTTTTACTGAAAAGTAATCTTAATGCTATAATTACTGAAAAGTAATATAATGGTATTTAAAGTAATGTATATATCAGAAAATTTTAAGGTTATAGAAATGTATAAGTGTATTTAAAATTTTATTTTTATTTTAATCCTGAAAAAAAAAGGACAGGTTTCTTGTAATATTTCTAGTATTTTAGTTGGATTATTGAAATGTTATTTGTTTAATATTATCTTGAGTTATATAAATTCTTGATTTAAATTCCTGATGCTTGAACAGGAATGTTATGAGAGTAATTCTTAATGAATGAAAGTTTGCCTGATATTCTTTAAACATATGGTAAGTTTTACATGCTCTTGATCTTTAGTTGATATTTTCTTTATTACAAAAACTTGAATTTGTATTGAAATGCATAATAATTCTTGAAAATGTTCATGTATTAATAATAATCTTGATTGTTCTGAACTACTGTTCAGCCGGGCCCAGTGTGTAAGAAATTTTTATGTTGAAATTTATGTTAATCGCCAAAGTGGGCGTAAATCTTTCCGGTGATATAACTTGTCTTTGGATCTGGCAGCGCCAGTTGAATTAGTGTTTGTCTTGAATAAACTTGAAAGTAAAATCCTGAATTATAGTGTTCCTTTGCCTTTGTGATGTTATGATTGTGTGTGTTCTTGATCAGTATCCTGAAGATTAGATTATTTTACCGTATATAGCTACAAAATTGTCTCAATTTTCTTGCTTAATGGCTGGTTCCAGTTGGCACATCTGCAGTGAATATTCGTAATCCTTTTTAATAATAATAATAATGTAGTCAAACCCCGCTATAGTGAACCTAGCTTATAACGAACCTCCGGATATAACGAAAGAACGTTTTTAGTCCCATCCAATTTCCTGTAAACTTAATATTATTTTATTTGGATATAGTGATCTTTCAAACGAATAAAAATTGGATATAACGAACTTTAGGGATATTTTGCAATGAATTGTTTCAAACTTTTTTTCTATGAATTCGGAACTTCCAACTGAAAAATTACTAACTCTTACATTCATCCTGTTTAGGTTATAAGATACCGAAAAATATTCTTCAAATTATTTTTCTTATATCTTCAACCTCACCTTTGTATGTGTTCTAAAAAAACGGCTAGCTCCTCCAGTGAAAGTCTCAGCAGTTAAAAACTACGGAATTTGGAATACTTATGTGCTTTGTGCTTCGCTATATTCAACTAACCAATCAACCAACCAAACCAATTGATGGGAGATTGTCTGTTATATCCGTTCCAAACGGCCATCGAGTTTAAATGCGAAGGACTAGTTCCTAAGATTTTTAAATATTGTGTTCACAACTGATTATTTTTTTTATTTGATAGATACTTTAAATCTCTCCATTATAATCTGGTAAAGGCGCACCTAAATTTGGCAATTTATTATTGCAACAGAAGAAGCTGAAGCACCTCGATTTATTTGAAAACTAACAACTTCAGTCGATTCCATTTTCTTATTATTTTTAAAATATCGCCTGTTGCGTTCTTTCCTTTTTATAGATAAACTTTCTTTATTATCTTCTTTCAATAAATCTTTTTAGCGACGCCGATTGCCCTACCGATGGGCCAGATTGCGAAACCCGGAGAAGGCATGAATGTTTTTAAATTTTATCCTCAAGCTACCAAATAGGACACAAATGAAAACTATAGCTGTTAGGGTTATTGAGATATAAGCGTTCTACTAAGATATGTTTTGCGTCTTAAAATTTTGTCTCTGAAACCGTCATAGTGGAACGTAGTCCTATGTTAAAAGGCTATGCGATGTAGATGTAGCACTTAGTGTTTAGAAAACCAGAACACATAGTAAGTATACCTTAGATTACCCTGTTGTGCCTACTTTGAACTAAGGAACCGTTGATCCATTTGTAAGATGTGTCGCTGTTATTTCACATAAACTAAATTAGATCCTACAATGAACTTGGCGAATTCTCGCACAGGTGTGAATTAATTACCATCACAGAAGAAAGGTTAACCCTTTATTAACTTCAATTCGAGCACAAAGGCACGATCTTCGTGCTTTACATATAAAAAAAAAAAAAAAAAAAAAAAAAAAAATAAAAACGTCAACTTGCAGTGAAACTTAAACGTAGAATATAAATCAAGTCAAACATAAAATAGAATAGTGCTGGATTAGTCCGTTAAGTTGTTGTCTAACAGGTTGACTCAAAAAAAAACCTGACAGGCGTGACGATAAACCGAAATGGCCAAGAGGCGAGATAGCAACGAAATGTGCGCTTGCTAGCGAAAACACACTCTGAATAAATTCAGAGATTCACCCGTTTAACTCACTTCACTTAACTTTAAAGTTTACATCCTGGCGAGAAAATGCTAGGGAAAGTTGAGGAGTTCAGGAAAGGTATTAAACTTAAAATAAATTTGTTATACAAAATAAGGGAAACCCTACACATTGAGATAAATACCCTTTGATCCGCTAATCTCAATATCAAAGGCTATCGAATAAATATCCATTGATATTGAGTTAAATCGATCCTTTGCTTCCATTACAGTTCTTTGATTGAGCTGGGAAACAACACTATATGTAGTGCTAATGATAATTTATCGTTGTAAATGTGTATTATAGATGGAAAAAAATGTAAATAGAGGGACGGGACAAATCTTGACTTTTGTGCTAAGTAGTTTTTTGTGTAAAATTATTAACGAACGGTGAAATTGAAAGGCAGCTAAAATGAAATGTAGTAATTGCATGTAATGTCAGTCGTAATTAATATTTAATATTTTTTTAATTTAAGTTACTATTATTACCTTTCGGGAGATGTGACAATGCTAATCGCTCTTTTTTGTGCGAATCATCAATTATTTTTTACACTATTTTGTAAGATTATCCAAATTAATTTTTTCTCTTTATCAGATCGGATATGTCTAAGCAAATTAAACTGCTGTACAAAATGATAGAGAAGTTTTAAATGTAGTTTTGGCAGGTAAAGGTAGCCAGAGCCACGGAAAAAAATAGAAATTTAAAACTAAATGTAATTCAAATAATCCTAATTTATTCTTGCTACGGAAGCATTGTTTAAATTGTATAATGTAAATTACAAGTTCAATATGCAAGAATTTAATTGGTATTCTTTGCCTTTCCAGCGTTCAAAAGAGAATCAAAAGCATGAAAAAAGAGAAATGTATTACTAAATGAAATACAAAATGTAAATGATGCCTTTCTAGCTGTTCGTTTCTTTGAAATCTCTGTTTTCATTTTATAAAATAAATGTTGAATTAAAGAGTCAACAACTTAAATACATTCTTTTAAATATGATTTTAGAAAACCTTTTCAGAAAGCGTGTCATCATACGGTAAAATGTATGAAAAAGGCGACTAATATTTTCAACTTCATTTTAATGTTTAAATTCTTTTCGTGATGTTTCGTGTATTCTTTCCGTGATATATCTAAAAAGGTAGTAGTCACACGGTGTTAAATCCGGACGTCTTAGTGGCCAGCATGCCAGAGCCATCTTCTGGTTTGTTGAACGACCAAATCTAATACAGAGGCAGTGTTTCGTCCACGTCCCGGTTTAAAACAACGCTGTAGAACAGGAACAAAACTGGTTTTGGGCTACTTAATCGAACAAAAACCTTTTTGGGTCTGCTTAGAGGCTATTCTTCTCGACAGATGTCAAGGTTACGAAAACAAACAAAAGAAGGAGATCGTAAATTTGAAAACTTCCTCTATAAAAGCGCATCATATATACTTCCTAATAAACATAAACACTTTTTGATTTATAGGCATTTCTTCTAGACTAATCATTGCATTCCTCTTAATGCTGAGAATTTGGACTAATATCTGATTTCTTAATCTTTAGAGTAATAAATAATTTCAGCACAGAACTTTCAACTAAACGAAAATGATTAATGTATAATATTTTAAGCATAATATATAACATTGTAATGTACATTGCATAATATTGTATCTTACCCCAGTATCATTCTCAAACTTTTCAAATGCTTTCAGTCTCTGATTCAAAGCATAGAATCTTGGCTTTGGCGGAAGAGGTGGCCATGCTTCAATGGAGCAGTACTGACCTTGGAAACCTCTATTAGGAACACTAATTTCCACGCACTGGTCAAAAGAACCAAAGGCAGAAAGGGTTCCGGTCAGAATCCCGTTCATCATTTTGGCCGAGGCATCAACCACTGAAAGAAAAAATATTTTATTTACATGAGTCATGATTATATTTTAGCAAAAATCTAGTATTCTCGAGGTTTGAGAACTCCTGAACTAATAGATAATTTGTTTCTCAAGTTTCGCGATTCCGTTCCAATAACTCTCAAGAATCTAAGATTCTTAAAAGAAATTATTTAATTAGAAAAGACCTCTTTTAATAAAGGAAAAAACTGAAACCAAAAAAAATCGGTGTTTTTCCTGTTAGCTTAGCTTCAAATATAAACGTTGGAGTGAAATCTAACTAGATGATAGCAAACCTAATAATACGTGAAGTTTCATGAAACAAAAAATAGAACTTGTAACAACATTAACGCATCACATATATATTATTCAGTGCCCGCAATGCGAAGTTTTACAATTCTGTGATTTTTTATGCGAAAATAGATTCCTGTATACATGAGGAGGAGAAATGCTGTTCTTCCTATGCACATAGCTATTTATTTTCGCTTTAAATACTGCTATCCTCGCCATATACACAGCGATTTGTTTTGCTTACAAAAGCATCAAAGAAGTGCACAAATTCGGTATCGCGCATAGCCTTGGCATTGTACTTTCGGCAGCTTCAACTTTCGGAACACTCACTCAGATCTATGCGTATGTGGAAAGAGATGCGATCCAGAGAATTACCTAATCACAGACACCATAACAACAAGTCTGCACCTGAGAAGACCAAGACTAGTAAAAGATGTGAACCCGTATCTCAAATGCGTAATCAAGAAAAGCCAGATAAGGAAGCGCATAAGCCAAATAATGGATATCCTGGCATCAAGAGTATTCCTTTCTATAATCTTCTCATAGTTCTTAAAATCTTGAATGAGTTCCTTGTCTTGCAGAAATCATAATTTGTCAGATGTGACAAAATAGACATGTGTTACAATCGCTATTATCATTACATTATTATTATTATTGCCGTGATTGCTTTATTATTATTATTGCTGTGATTCCTTTATTTTTATTATTGTTATTGCTACTGACTCCTATTACTGTTATATTTGCTTGCTATTGTTATTATTATTATTACTAACTACTATTATATGTGTTTATTGTTATCATTTGAGTTAAAATAACATGCCGAATAACGAATGATTAGTGGAGGCGTTAAAACAGCCAGAATCAGCGTAATTTTCATACATTTGCAAATATATGAAAATTACACTGATTCTTGTTGCTTTAACTCCTCGTATTATCATTATTATTACGAAAGAGACTTTTAGCGATTTTTCTGGAGAAACCAGATACCGAAACAAAAAGATGAAACAATTCTCTGGAATCTTAGACTTCAGACTTTCTTGCAACAAAATTCTCTAGTGAATTACAAATTTCAACTTGTATCGATTAAAAATTTTGGAACAACAACTTGTATCGATTAAAAATTTTGGAACAATTTATTAATGAGCATTGCTTAGAATTTGCATAATATAACACTTCTTCAAATTAATTTCCAAAATACTTGAATTTAAAGATAACCCCTTTTGTCACAGACCATCTGTTGGAGAAGTCTGCTGTTCTTGACTGTGCACCATCTCTTATAATATAAGCTAAGAAATACTCAAGCTCCGAAAGCTGTTTCACAAAAGTCTAAGAAGTAAAATGATTGCAAAGTTAAGCATTATTTTATTTCTAGCTCTTGAAGCAGTAAATAGCCTAGTCGTTCGGATATTCATTTTTAACGTAAAATGTTTCCTATAAAATCGCATACGAATAAAATAAGTCTAAATTTATCTTCTCACTATGGTGGCCTTTTTTCAAAAATGTTCACTTTCGAATGTTGCCAGTGCTATGCCATTAGTCTTTTAGTTTTCGTTAATATGGCATCTTTTATCAACCATTTTGATGGAATTTAATGTAGATGACAAGTATGGGAAAGAAAATATATTCTACGCAACTGTTCTAGTATGTCAGGATATACACGTGCTGTTATTAATATTACATGTGCTACCATGATTAATTTCTTTTTGCTAGAACTATGACGCCAAATGAAACATAACAACGCGAGAATGCTGTATACAGTCATGGGTTTTTGTACAATAAATTTCGCCTATTGTAATATCTGAAAACACGTGATGGTGGGGATTTTTCTATGTTCAACCCAACAAAAGCATAAATATGAAACAAAAGCTAACCCTTGTGCAAGGCTTGTCTGAATTCTACGGCTGTTTTTATAAGCGGATTATTTTCTTTTTAAGCATATAAGAAATATTTTGGAGATTTGCAACCACTTGACTCAGCAACCAGTAACGTACTGCAAAAATTAAGAAACTATGGGCCTGTCTTTGATGCATAAAAAAGGTTTTTAACCTTAAAATGAACCTAATTGCA
Source organism: Stegodyphus mimosarum (assembly GCA_000611955.2). Lineage (NCBI taxonomy): Eukaryota > Metazoa > Arthropoda > Arachnida > Araneae > Eresidae > Stegodyphus > Stegodyphus mimosarum. Next base: position 424,518 of record KK113308.1, on the reverse strand, counting down.
TCTCCTTTTTTTTTCAACTTTCTGATATTTAGTATTAGTAAGTCTTATTAATATTTTTACTTTTTTGGAAGTGGTGACTTCCAAATAGTAAGCAAAACTGAAAACATATTTTAGGTTTGCTTAATACATACATACTGTGTGCACAGTTATTCATGTATGATATATTGCAAGAAATTACTTATTCACGTATGAAATACTGCAAGGAAATATTCTTCCTGTTTTCGCTGTGCATGCATGAAGCATGCAATTGACACTTTCGGGCCCCTTTCAGGCCCATTTCATCAAGGAAATTACACTGCGCCTTCGTCGAATCTTGCCGTATACTAGTTTGGGTCTTTGAATCTGAAGTTGAACAGAGTTGAACAGTTTCTCTCCCACCCTGCACGTTAACTAAATTTCTTATGATATATAACACCGAAAACAGTTTTTTTTTTTTGCAAAACTTCCGTGCTATCTTTAATATATATATATTAAATTTCGTCAGTTACATGATAAAATTTTAATCATTTATGAGAATAATTAAAAAAGTATTATTTGAGTAAATATCAGAATACAAGAACAACACGTCTTAACTATTTTATAGATATGTGAGCAATAATTGCTTAAAAAAAACTCCAAGCTTACTAGACAGATTGTATTAGCACAGAAATGCTTGAGAATCTCTTGTTATTGTTGACAAATTAATGCTTACTAGAAACGAAATAATTAGATAAAATAAAAAATGCCACTTACAAAAAAAGAAAGAAAATATTAATTTCATGTTTGATTGTTTTACTACCCAAAGCCTCCTAATTTAATATTTTTAGCACAAGAAATGTCTACAGCTTAATTTTTCCGCTTTACATTATGCTATCAGGCCATTTATTATCCGCAATGCAAAGTGTTGCGATTTCCCAAGGCATGAGATTTTTCATTTATCGTTTACGTCACCTGGCAAATTACCATTTCTCTGAGATGTTGCTGGTCGTCGTTTCATACGATTTTTAAAGCAATGTGTTGCTTTACAGAAAATATTAAGTTTTTCGAATCCGAGAAACACAAAAAATCAGTTGCGCTCTCACCAAGGAATTTGCCAACTGCTAATTGGATGTGCTAATTATTTACACTATGAGTTCAAGCATGTAGAAACACATAAATTTCTTATATCCCCATCCCCTAACGTAAAGGGCGACAGGAAAGGGGCACCATAATAAGTCACTCAAATCAAACCAGTGAAGAGATATCATCTACTACATTTTTTAATTCGAGCATAGCAAAACATTATATTTTGATGTAATGTGTTGATACCGGTTGGGTACCTTTTCCTGACGCTATACAAATCATTATGTGTTTGGAAAGGAAACATGTAAACTTCTTTATGCCATCGCCGGGATTCGAGTCTGGATCTTTCAAGCTGCATGGATTATCTTCTACACTTGCACCATCACAACATGCATAGAAGAAAGCGACCACAATGAGAAATTTTTTAAAAGCAATATACCTGTTTCTTAACAATTTTATCTTTATTTCCTTTTTAATATTATATGTAGTATATGAAATTCATAACAAACGTAATCAATAATGCATTATATCTTTCTTAAGTTAAAAATATTGTTAGAATTGCCGATAATTAATATTATTACAGGAAATTAATAATTTTTTTAAATATATTACAGCTTTATTAAACACATAATATAATAAATATATTATAGCTTACTTTAATCTTAATAACAGTACAGTTTTTAAAAGTCTTTTAAATATTTGCGACATTAGTAATTAAGCATTGTTTCTAATGCCATGTAATAGAGCAAAACTATATATATGCATACAGTACAGTAGAGTATAGAACATTTTTTGCGGGTCACCTAGCAATGAGTGTTTACTCTTATTACATTATTTAAAAAAGTTACTTAACAATTTTTTTTAACTTGTAAGCATTAAGTAATGTATTGTTAAAAGTGAAAAAAAAATCTGTAAGTAAAAACGTCATATAGCTATTATAAATTTAAATAATTCGTTGAAATTACACAAAATCCCTCAGTTGAATATGTTATATATTAAATACACTTTAATGATTACACCAGTTAAAAACAATTAAATGTACCATTAAAAGTAAAATAAAATTTTAAATTATTAATAAGTACGTTTAATGCTTTCAAATTTCTCTATTTCTTAATTAGAACTTGAGTAGAATAATTGGCTAAACATTCTGCATTTAACCATCTTGCAACATTCCACTTTCGCTCAACGGAAACACTTCCCTAATCGCATGAAAGATAAATATGTAGTAGGATATATTATAAGAGTTCAAAATTGGAAAGATTCTGTTAAAAATTTTCTTGAAGTCAAAAAATAAAATAATAAATGTTAAATTATTAGAAGCGTGTTTATTGTTTTATAAATCTTTTAAGTGACAGAATTATAATTTTAAAGCATAATTAAAAATCTTTTGTAACGTTGAATGGCAGCACTTTGTGATCAGCGATACGCTACATCCTGTGGAAGATGACTTAAAGATCTTAACGTCTCGTACAGGGAGCAAACATTTGACAGATGATATGGTAATTGTTATACAACGGAATGACTAAAAGCTTTATAAACACTCTGCTAAAGATTTTCTGTCTCCAAAAATGGTTTTTACGTCTACGCTACGTCTGTTCAAAATTTTCCCTTTTTCCCGTTTTTTAATTTAACTAGTTAAGTTTTAACCGTTGAAACTTAACCATTCGTAATATGAGTTATAACAATAAACATAGTAATATAAAATGCATTCCATGTTAAAATTTACTACATTTTTGTGCTTAAATTCGCCATTTTTAATAGCGAGTCTTTTTCCAAATACAGAATTTTAATCAATAAAAGATTCATTCAGGACGCGAAATAACTACAAACATTTTTTTTTTATTCGAAAGGGGCGGTAGCCCAAAGGGCTTGTTCCAAAATGGCATTTTATGGCGTTTCTCTATTAACGACGAATCACTTTTTAAATTGTTGCCGCCAAATATTATCGCCCTGTATTGTATTTAAAGAAATTAAACAATGAAGAATCTGCATGAATGTATGTATATTTCTCGCATTTTGAAAAAACGGCGGTAGCTAGAGCCATCAGATTTTGAATAATGTAATCCTCCACCCGAAAATGGGCACCTGAACGTCCCGAATTTTGAATTTCAAATTTGTTTTATTATCCATTTCATATTTTGTAAAGCTTTAACGGATTTTTGATTAACAAACCCAACGATTTCAAAGCAAGCAATGCAACTTTGTACGGAAAAATATTTTTATCTCCAGCGCTCGAAACTGTCTATCCGAAATTCTGAACATATGCCGTTTTTAAATATTTCGTGATATTACTATTGAACTGAACTTTATGTGGTTTAAGTGCGAAAAAAATGATATTTAATAAATAAAGGTAACACCCAAAATATTAAAAAAAACTCTTCTTTGGGCGTTATATAAAATCTAAAAGCTTTCAGATTTTTATTGTTTCTTAAAAATTTATTTTCAGTGAAGTACTATTTTAGAAAGGTATTTGACCTGAACAATTATATATTGCGTACAGTTAATTCATGCACATAAATAACTTACTTCTGAGAGCCCAAGGTTTTAAGCTTCTTAAATCGGAAACCCACAGGAGCAACGCTCGCCGACATTCTGCCGATAGATGTAAATTTTCTGACGAAACCCCGGACATCAAATAAGGCATAGCCGTCTTAATAACAGTCCCCGTAACCTTTTTGATCTTCCTGAAATTCTCTTCCCATTTTTTGATCTCATATTCTTCTTCAAGATGATCATGATCCCTACTATTGCTATCGGAAGTCCCGTAACAAAACACAATTAGAAAAGAGGTGATGAGGAAAATGAGGATCACGGCGGAGTTCAGTTTAACCTGCTCCATGGGTGGACGGGTCCTTCACTCTCCTTTTCGTTGTTTCTCCTACAGGGTTTAGCAGGTAAGTGAGCTGAGATTCAGATTCTGGTTTCGTTCTACATCTGATAAATCCAGAAAGTGGCTCAGTGCGTTGTTGATGAACTTTCAGTTATGATAATTCGATTTTCATACTTGTTGTGTTATTATATTGCTATTCTTGCTTCTAAAGTGTAAGGAGGAATATGAAAGACCAGACGATATATTTCTGATTTTAGGAAATGTGCGAAAAGGAAGTTTAACTTTTTACAAATAATTTTATACTCAATGTTTTGAATGTATTGTTAACTATACTTTGGTGTTATCAATTCGTAATAATAATTTTAGAGTAATTTTCAAAAGTAATAACATATTTTATAGTTTCGGTTTGCGTTGCGACTAAAAGAATGTAAAAATTTGGCAAATAAACGTTTTATTAGGCAAACAATAATTTATTTTTCTTCAATAGTCCATTAAAAACATATATAAAGTAGTTGTTTGTACCATTTCAGATTTTTGTTTCTTTAATTTAATTACTTTAAATTTTAACACATAGGATATAGATTAGAGATAAAATAAGCAACAGTCAAAATAAACAAAATAGGAACTGACTAACTCATCTCCTCTCCCATCTTTACTTTTTCTTTTAAAGATTCAATAGTTCTTTTTTTTTCATTTGATTAAAAATTATACAGTTTTCCTATTCTTTCAACCAGAAAGGACTGTTAGTTTCGAAACTCGATTTTACATCGAATCACTATAAATGCATCTTTCACTTTTCATTCGAGTCTGTTGCCATTCGACGAAATGTAAGATATTTATCTTTCAAACTGAATCTGTGTGTTGCGGATTGAGAAACTAAGCTGTCTGAATACAATGCATACAGTTCTTAAGAATATTCGTTACTTAATTTTGAATTGGATTGACTTAGATACTAAAAATGTAATAAATTCACGATCTATCTAACTAACACTCATTACTTTCATACAATGATGTTGTATATTTATTATTTATTTAATAGTTTGTAAAACTTTAACCAACTCAACGATTTGAACGTGAACAACACCAGCACTGTACGCAATAAAATATTTTTATTTCTAATGGACAAGACTATCTATCCAGAAATTCTAAAGATATGCTATTTTTAAATATTTTGTGATCTTGTTGTCAATTTGAATTTTATGTGGCGTAACTGCGAAGAAAGTGAGATTTAATAAATAAGGTAAACACATAAAAAATTGATAATAAAAAGATATTTTTCTTTACCCATCTTAACATACAGATACTGTTTAGTAAAGCATTCAGTATACTTTATCTAGTTAACATTGAAAATATAAATAAAAATTGAGAGCTTTCAGATTTTATATTACGCTCAACGCAGCGTTTTTTTAATGTTCTGTGTGTTAGCTTTATTTATTAAATATCATCTTCTTCGCACTTAAACCGTATAAAATTCAATTAAACAGCAGTATCACGAAATATTTAAAAACAGCATATGTTTAGAATTTTTTCGTACAATGTTGCCATTGTTCGCTTTGAAATCGTTGAGTTTGTTAATTAAAAAATTCGTTAAAGTTTTACAAAATATGAAACAGGTAATAAAGCAAATTCGAAATTGAAAATTCAGGCGTCCACGTGCCCATGTTCGGGTGGAAGATTGTGTTATTCAAAATTTGATGGCTCTAGTTACCGTCGTTTTTCCACAATGCGAGAAACATAGCTACATTCATGCAGATTCTTCATTATTTAATTATTTAAACATAATACAGGGCGTTAATATTTGGTGGCGACAATTTAAGAAGTGATTCGCCGTTTATAGTGAAACGTCACAAAATGCCGTTTTGAGACTCATAGCTTTTCTGGGCTACCGCCCCTTTGGGATAAAAAAAAGATTAACAGGAGTTAGTACAACAGCAGACTGATAGACTATGAGCTCAGGAGAGAGTAGAAAGACCTTAGCAAAACTTTTGGGCGACGGATAAAATATGAAACCTTCCGGATTTTTTCTTTCTTTTTCTTCATTTCTTGGGACATCTAGGGTCAAGCAGTATAAAGTAAATACCTACAAAGTAAATACCTAAAATACATTTTCAACTTTCTACACATTCCTTTTTTGACTTCAATTTATTTTGCACAACGGCTACTTAGACGCAGGATTCCAAACCGGGATAAAAGTATTTTAATGCAGCTTTTAAACCATGCCTCTAAAGCATAATGAGCTTCCTGTTGCTCTTCCTTGATATTCAATAACAGTAGATTTTTGTGACTTCTTGTAATTATTACTTACTCGCAACTTGCTTTGTCCTAGTAGTCAACAACTTAGTACCTTAATCTCATTAACTTCCTACAGTTACACGGTATTTTCTCCTTCCTTCCAGCATGCCTTCGTGGTATAACGGTAGCACACTCGGCGAGTATTCCACAGGTCCAGGTTCGAATAGCGGCTTTGCACATTTTTCGCATCTTCATCAAACGACTCTGCACAGGAATTGTTCATTCATTCGTCCATACTTGAGCTCACTCACTGCCTACTCACTCTGCAGCAGCTGAAGCTTTGCTTCTTCTTCAAAGCGTAAGTTTCTGGAACGAAGCATAAAGAAATATCAAACATATGCAGCTCAAGCTTTTCCCAATTGCTGCCCAGAAAGAAATAATTTAATCAATGAAACAAAAATTAATGAAATTTTTTTTAAATTATGAAACACTTTCGTAATTCTTCTACCCCCTACATTCCAAGGAAAGTACATATATCCGATGTTAAAAAAAATACCTAATGTTTGAATATAAATAAATTTTGTAGTCATAGAAAGATAAAAAATTTGTTACTAGTTCTTGAACATTTTGCTTCAAAAGTCCTTTTTTTACTGTTAAAGGGATTATGAAACTCATTTTGTTACCACTTCATTTTAAGTTACACTCTGTTTTATCACTATTTGGGAGTGCATTCTTTTAAGCGAAACTACTATGAAGAATATATACTAAACACGTCATGCAGTTCCATTAAATTTCGCAAAGAAAAATATTATTAGCCCAAAGGGGCGTTAGCGCAGAAGAGTTATTAGTCTCGAAACAGCATTTTGCGTCGAATCACTAAAAACGTTGAATTGCTTTTCAAATTATTGTAACTAAATAATGCACTCTGTATAATATTTAAAGAAATTAAATAATGAAAATTCCGCATGAATGTATGCATGTTTCTGGCATTGTGAGAAAACAGCGGTATGTAGAACCACCAAATAACGAATAACGTAGTCGAATAGCAGTAGTAATAGTAGAATTTTAAATAACGTAGTTCTCTATCCAAATATGGGCACCCGGAAGCCCGAATTTTGAATTTCGAATTTGTTTTACTATCTATTTTATATTTTGTAAAACTTTAACGAATTTTCGATTAAAAACTCAACGCTTTCAAAGCGAGCAGTGACAACACTATATGGAATTAAAAATTTTTCTCCAGCGCGCGACTCTGGCAATTCTAGATGTATGCTGTTTTTAAATATTTTTAGCCCAAGTGCCGTTAGCCCAAATGACCTCTAAATTTATATGTATGTGTATATGGGAAAAACGCCCTTTAGGGTGTAATATAAAATCTGAAAGATTTCAAATTGTTTTTTCATGAGACTACACTCTTTTTCAGATTTGTACACGTATTTAATATAAGCTAAAGGGTGTTGCATATTTTTTACTAAAGAAAATGTAAGATGTATTCTGTATAATATTTTCCTACAAACCGATTGCCTAACAAAATATTTTTGAAAATTTTAAGAGTTTTCTAACATAATACAATCATTAAACATGTATCATAAAATTGAAAATTTGAGCGCAAATTTACTGTATTTGTTTAAATCGTTGTTTTCCTAAGAACTGCGTTACAGACCAGATAGCTTCATAATAATTATCTGTAGGAATTTGAAAAATGATGCAAGAAGAGAAGATCTTAAAAAAATTAAATTTTAAACTTAAAAAGCATTTGCTGGGAAGAAGAAAATATACTTCTAAAATAACTATTATAATATTATAAATTTAAAAAATAACAAAAACTTTTGTAAAATTTCTGTAAGGAATAATAATTTTAAAATGTAGTGACAATTGAATTCCGAGAATCTTCTTTTGTTTTGGTCAAACATACAGTAGTATTCTGAAAGTCTAAAACTGGCATTCTCCAGTTCATCTTTCATCTATGCCACTGCTATAGCAAGAGACTTCTGTCTATTCATATTCTTTTCAGACTTATTAATTACTGCAAAGCACTTAAGGAATCTTAGCCTAAAGCAAGAACTGTTCTGAGAAATTGCGTCGCATTTGCATTATTCATGAAGAAACCCGTTGGGAAGGCCGTTGGCCTCCCAGGAATCATTGCCAGGGCAACGTACATCAGACCTTTGCAGCTTCAGCCATTAGGCCACTAGTGTGCCCTCTACTGTTATTTTGATATGAATTAAGGCAATAGTCTGAAACTCAAATAGCGTGCGTTTAAATACCCATTCTGAAAAAAACCTAAATAATAATAATAGAAAATTTTTGAATAATTTATAATTTAATCTTTGATTTCACTTTTTAAGAATACATAAACAATAACAATAAAAAAGCAAAATTAATCATAATTATAAAAAGCAAAGAAAAGAAATTCCAATACATATTTGTTTTCTATCTTAATTCTAAACGTTTTTACTGCAAGAAACTCCTGTTGTTTGCTCTTTGTGATTCAAAGGTATTGACAGCTAAATACTAAATTCTCAGACTGAAATTTTCTTCAAATAATTGTAATGCGTTAAGTTAAAGACTAAATACCTTTAACTCAAGTAAACTATGAAAACGTTTCAAGCTCTAAGTTTCTCGTTTTAAACTAATCAGTTATTGTAATTTTCTGTACTTGTTTTCTTTGTTTCCATATTCCTCATCAGAATGCAAATTAGTTTGTTTGTGTACTTAAGCTGAGGTTTTCGGGTCTTGAAACAGAGAGTGTTTCTAGCATGCGAGCTACGTTCTCAGATTTTGCCAGCGTAAGTTTAGTTGTAACCATGTTAACTTATTCAGCCAGCTTACGCTGTTCTTGTTCATTTTCATTGCACACAAGCTGTCGTTATTTGTAGCATAAAGCCGTGCTCTTATGCTCAAAGTTCTGTTTAATAAAAAGGTTGTTTTAAACACTTCGTAAGATTTTATCGTTCTATCTCAGACATAACGATACTCGCCACACGTCTATTAGTAGGACTAAAATAGCAGTACTAAACCAAGTATAACCCTATAAAGGTTTTAGACAAACCTTGGGAATAAGCCAACCTGATTTCTTTCTTTTATTTATTAATTTTTTCACCGACGTTAACAGGGAAAGTATGTATGTTTATATGTAAATAACTATATTTTTTACCTCAAACTGACACTTAATAGTGTTTCATTTACGTTGAATTTCGTAGCCTTGGATGCAAATGGCTAGAAACTATCTTCATCAAGGATCCTAGTTGTTTATAGGTCAGCTGAGTTCTTTTCTTATTAATTTTCAAACGCAAAAATTATCTCTTCGCGTATAAATGTACTATAAAGTATTTTCTCGCTCTTTCCGCATGCCTTGGTGTAACGGTTAGAACACTCGGCGCGTATTGGAGAGGCCCAGTTTCGAGTCCCGGCGAGGGCATCGATCATTTTTCATGTCACCTGTTTCAAAAATCCTAATGAAGCATGAGAAGGCATGGATGATTGTAAATGTATAGTGTCTGTACGACATGGAGATGCTCAAAATATGCGGCGAGCCGAAAGTCTTCTCCAGAGGTTGGTGATAGAGGAGTGGCAAACCCTCGGACCTGTCCTCCCGTGGTGTTATGCTTCAAAATTGGGGGACGAAACCAAACAACGTTTCTCTGTCACCTGTATGGTGTCTAAAGTTTTTGCCAACGAAAGGGCAATCTTCGCTCCCTGCCACGATGAATTTCGTGGGCTTGCTCTGAACTCAGACAAGTGAGATTAGTCACAACAACAGCAACATGTATGACTGCACAATAAGTAATCGTATTCATTATGAAGAGTGAACCTTGTAAAGTTACTAGGTAATTTTGAAGCAGGAGACATGAAAAATGAGCAATGCCCTCGCCGGGACTCGAACCTGTACCTCTCGCATACGCGCCGAATGTGCTACCGTTACAACACGAAGGCATGCAGAAAGGAGGGAGAAAATACATTAGAAGTTAATCAAACACTGCTTTTGCAATAAAAAAAAATCAAATGCATATCAGTAGTTTTATATTTATTAAGCGAAGTCTTAGGTCACAGGAAACAAATCCACTGATTATTAGAGAATTACTGATTAAATCCATTGAGAGGTACTAAAATTAACTGATTTTAATACTCCTTACTCAGAAAACTAACGAAAAGATTTAAATCTTATAATGGCTAAATAGCATACGTTCATTGTCTTTCGCTTATGCATGCAGCTAAATGCAGAATTAGTAGAAAATCACTTTATCTAAATTATTTAACGGAAGGATACTAGAAATACGCTGGGTCTGTTGGTAAACTTTGGATTTATCTAAACATCTTCAAGGAAAAAATGGCTTCCGGTTTCAAAAGAAGAGCTAACAACTTAGTTCCATTATCCAAAGAAGATTTCAGTGAAAGATCATTTACTGCTGGTTTCCCGCCCAAAGATACATTAAACTTAAAAACAAACTCATCTTATTATCGAAGCAATTTTAGCTCTAATATTTAGAGAAGTCCTACAGAAGAAATTCCGATTCTTATTCACATAATTTTTAAACATCGTGCACGAAAACTTGCTGCTACGCTTCGTAAAAAAAGGGGAGAGATTTAAATCTATAGAAACCATTACACATTTTGCATCAAGAAGTATGGAAATTCAACTCTGTTCTCATCAGAATCTTCCGATGCTACCCGTTTACAACAAGATAGCGAAAGCAATGAAGATTTCTTATAACTATATACAACTTTTGTTCGCATTTTTTCAAATTTTCTAAGCTTTCATTAATGAAAGCTTCAAATACGAAAAGAAACATTTCTTACATATATTTAAACTTATCTTAGAAAGCAAATTACAGATTGAGAGTTTGTAGAGTCATTAGGTTATTTTGATGCAGGAAGCTGAAAAATGAGCAATGCCCTCGCCGGGAATCGAACCTGGAACTCTCTAACACCGTTACACCACGAAGGCATGCTGGAAGGAGGGACAAAATACCTTATACGTTCAGACCAAATTGTTTGGTTAGGTGGACCGGGCTGCGCCCAATTCTAGCACCTTATAAGTTCACAGAAAGAACCATCAGACATAAGAAATTAACATGCGCTTTTTACTTCCTTGTACGAAGTAAAAAGGAAGTATTGTAATCGCGAAAAATTTCAGGTATAAAATTTCAACGAAAATATCTATTTTAACCGCTATCGAATGCAATTTAACGATATTTTTGAGTGACATCCATACGTAAGGACAGAACAAAGGACTCTCTTTCCCCCAAAAAATTATAAAACCGATTTAAAATGGATTCTGAAGAGATTTTTTTCGTGGCGTCTGTGTGTACGTACGTACATACATACGTACTGTATGCGAGATACATACATACATACATACGTACTGAATTGAATCATGAAATGTATACGAGATACATACATACGTATACGTATGTATATTGTATATTGCATAACTCAGAAACGAGTACCCTCAGAATGTTGAAATTTTGTATATAGGCCTGCTGTAACATGTAGATGTGCACCTCCTATTTTGGTTGCAATCGGCCGCACCAAAAATATATAAATATATTTATCTATCTATCTATCTATATATCTATCTAT